>JAPMLY010001984.1:0-45000 GCA_026401115.1 Tetraselmis chui | reverse complement strand
GTGAGAGACCGGTACAGAATAGAATCACGCCACACCCAGATTGTAAGAAACCCTGTTCCTAAGACAATCTTACTAATTCTCTCTACGCTGTATAATTAGATCCAGAGATTAGGTTCTACTATTAGTCTAAGGTTGCCAACTTAGCCTAACCAAAGTAGCACCTCACACGTGGTTTCGGAGCCTCAGAACAGCTAGACGAGACGAAGATGTCTAACCGAGCAGGAGAGAGACTACCAGAGGAAGTTGATGGTCGACCAGAGGGGGCGCCTTCTGGGCCGACACAGCCGACGTCGACAGATGGTAGAAGACAGACAGTGCGAGAAGGATCGAGTCCCACGATGGAGCCTATGTCGGTACACGTCACCGAGATGCTACAACGACTAAGTAACCGAGTTGACACTTTTTCGACTGAGCTATCTCAACTGCGTGACCACGTCGACAACGGTTTCAGACATTTTGAAGGACGAGTGAACAGAAGCCGAGAAACGGAGAATTTTCTTCGAGGAGAACAATTGAGATCGGAGAGGACGCGAGAGATGCCAAGCATGATGCCGAACGATGTCAAACCAGCCAAGATCAAGAGCATCGCTACGACTAACATCGACGAACTGAGAAACTGGTTCCGACATGCACGAGGGTATCTACGGTATCACAGCGTTAACCCTGAAGAGCAAAGAGGAGTGTACTGGGTATCTGGCTTTCTGGAAGGACCACTATCGAAGTGGTGGTACTCCCAAGTTGCGCAGACTGGAGATGAAGTCGGTGGAGGATTTTCCGGAGTTTCTGAGATGGAGAAATCCTTAATTCAGGAATTCTGCGGAAGAACACCGGCGGAACAAGCGAGATTGAATTTGGACAAAGCGAGACAGAAAACCACGGTCCTGAAGTACGCGAACTATTTTCGAGAACAATTATTGGAGCTTCCTCACCGTCACGAAGAAGATAACGTACATGATTTCCAGCGCGGTTTGAGACCCTCGATTCATAAGGAGGTTGCCCTGAAAAACCCTAAGACCCTACACGAGGCGATTCAAGCAGCTCTGCGAGCGGAGGCAGCGGAGACCAAGATTGAGACGACCCAACGCTCGACAGGCCGACTGAACGCCATCGAAGAAGACAGCGACTTTTCAGAGGCAGTGGAGGAGATCGACAGTGAGTCGGAGGAAGATTCGCATGGCGCGACCGAAGAAAAGCCGCGGGAGCTGTACGAGATTAGACGCCTCACTCAAGAGGAGGTCGACAGATTTAAGAAGGAGGGCAAGTGCTTCATTTGCCACAAGAAGGGACACATCGCTATCGACTGCCCAGACAGAAAGAACAAGAAGAATGACAGAACGAGGAAATCCCGGCCGGGAAAGTGAGACCTGAGTCGGCAGCTCGCGGCAAGCTGCAGGATGAGGTTTCGTCTCCTACAGCGACTCAGGAAGAGACCAGAACAGAAGAAGTACGAGACCCGTTACCTCAAACGACATTGAGGCCAGTCTTTAGGAGCAAGGACTTTAGCGACTGGATGATGAATAGGGAGTATTTCCTGAAGTACTCTCAGACCTACGGACCTTTCGACTTAGATGGAGCTAGCGATAATGACGGCCTTAATTCTCAAGTGGCGGAGGATTTTTGCTGTCCGGCGCGCCCGTTTCAGGAGAGAGATTTACAGAAGTACCGGAGAATTTGGCTAAATGCGCCATTTAATGAATTGGAAGATTTTTTGGGCCATTATTTGCGGAGTAAACTGCTTCATCCCCATCTGCGAGCGGTTATAGTGGTTCCAAAATGGAGGGCAAAACCATGGTTCAAGCTGCTGCGAAATTTCCGACTTGTCGACGAGCTGGCGGCGAAAGAACATGTGTTTACCTGCCCCACGAACGATGGAATAGAAGGAAGAAGGCAAGATGTTGGACCGACAAGATGGACGACGCAAGTCTACGTCGACGACACCGATCGAGTTCGATTTCTGCCTCAGAATCTACAGAATCCCCCGAAGACCTACTGGACTCACTCGACGACTCTTGTTACCGATGGCCGACGAGTGTTACTAGCGAAAGAGGACACTGGCATGGTCTGGTTTCCTGGTGGCAAACAGGAGATTGAAGACGCGACCCCGGAATACACAGCAGTGCGAGCTCTTACGGAGACAACTGGATTTAAGGTGAGCGAAACAAATTTACGCCTTTTAGGGACGGAGTCTTCCGGACAAAATAAGCACTACGTGTATATCGCTCGCGTTCGACCCGGATCGATACCGGACGCTACGTCAACTTCTTCGGCAGTATGGGCTACCTGGAAGGAATTAATTTCGGCACGGCGTACGGGTTATCTAGTCTGTGGAGAACAGCAGTTCCCTCTTCGTTACGAGACTTTTGGGAAACCGATCGACGGGTGGATGAACAAGAACGTCCGACTAGAAGACAGTGTTCCTGCGACGCTACATGTATCCACAACCCAGTCTGGAACAAGTCTGTTAGTGTTGGGAGGCACCTTACGCGGACATCGATGCCGTATTTTGGTTGACTCTGGCGCTTCGGAAAATTTCTGCAAGGCTGAGTGGGTACGGGAGCATCACATCCCGACGGTTACTGGAGAGAAATACCGGATAAAATTGGCAGATGGTAGTACAACTACGACTCGCCAGCGACTACGGAATGAAGTGCTCACAGTAGGGACCCTGGACATACGTCTGGACGCAATTACGACAGAACTGGATAAATTCGACATCATCCTCGGTCAACCTTGGTTACAAGCCGTCAACCCGGATATAGATTGGTCTACTAAAACGATTCGCGACCGTAAAACTGGCGAAGCTATGGTGTCTGGCGACGAGTACACCGTACCTGTGACAGTACATCACTTGGAGGCGGATGCGATGGCAAAGCTGCTTAGACAACAACCAGCAGACCTCTTCGTGATTGGACTACGAGAAGTACAGGACGCGGTCGACGACATCAACACTGATCAACAACCTGAGTGGACGACTTCGTTACGAGATTCCCTGAATGAGTTTACGGACATTATCAAGGAGCCTGACGGTCTACCGCCAACTCGCGAGTGTGACTTTGAAATTAATTTGGAGTGCGATGAACCACCCAAGGAGCGAACGTACCGTATGTCACCAGCAGAACTCCGGGAGGTTCAAGTACAGTTGCAAGACTTACTCGCAAAAGGCTGGATTCGTCCGTCTAAATCTCCGTACGGTGCCCCGATTTTATTTGTACGCAAGAAGGATGGTACCATGCGTATGTGCGTAGACTACCGGAAACTCAACGACCTCACGAGGAAAGACCGAACACCGTTACCCCGGATTGATGAGTTACTCGACTCGCTATATGGGGCTCACTATTTCAGCACGCTGGACCTGTATAAAGGCTATCATCAAGTTCGAGTCAAGGAGCGCGACATACATAAGACAGCATTCCGAACTCATTACGGATTGTTCGAATACTGCGTTCTACCCTTTGGACTTTGTAATGCCCCAGCTGGATTCCAAGCGATGATGAATCGAGTTTTGGCCCCGTATCTTGGCAAGTTCTGCGTGGTATATCTGGACGACGTGTTGATCTACAGTAAGACGGCCGACGAACACCTCGAGCATATTCGACTCGTGTTACGAGAGCTGCAGCGACACCAGTTGCATATCAAACTCTCTAAGTGTTACTTCGGACGATCGAGCGTCAATTTTCTTGGGCATGTGGTGGAAGCTGGACAGATCCGAATGGACCCCGACAAGGTTGAGGCAGTACAGAATTGGCCCCGACCGAAATCTGTGACTGAAGTACGTGGATTTCTGGGACTTGCTGGATATTACCGGAGGTTTATCAACCAATTCGCAACCCTAGCAACCCCATTAACGGACCTGACCAAGAAGACACCGGAATTTCGCTGGACTCCTCAAGCCGAGTCAGCATTCGAGCAAATTAAAGACGCGATGGTACGTGCACCAGTACTGGTAATTCCTGACACTTCTCCTAATGCAAGGTACACACTGTACACAGATGCTTCTGGATTTGCAGTAGGAGCTGTGTTGTTACAAGACCAAGGTATTGGATTACAACCTGTTGCGTACCATGCTCGAAGGATGAACAAGCATGAGGTACACTATCCTGTCCACGAACAAGAGCTACTGGCAGTTCGCGACGCTCTACTGAAGTTCCGTTGCTACTTAGATGGCGCGGCGGGATTTACAGTAATTACGGACCACGACACGTTGCGACACTTCTTTCGGCAGCGCGATTTGTCTACTCGACAGGTGCGATGGCTTCAAGTTCTAGCACCTTACCAGCGACAGATGGACATCGTATACAAGAAGGGAGCAGTCAACCAGGCAGACGCTCTGTCTCGCCGACCTGACCTGAAGGACTCATTACAGAAGCTGCAACTGTTACGCGATTGGACCAACGACGAAGCAGAATGCGAGTTACACGCGCAGATTTTTTCCCTGGAATCCCGGTTACATCCTGACTCTGGACTTCATGCGGAAATCAAAAGCGCTTACGATTCGGACAAATATCTGCTTACCCGGAAATCTCTGCCTACCTGGCTGGTACGTCAATCTAATGGACTCTTGTACGCCTACGGAACAAGACTGTATGTTCCGAACGTCTCTACATTGCGATCAAGAGTACTGTACGAACTACACGACGCACCGACCGCGGGACACCCTGGTATTATTCGACTATTGGCAGCAGTAACCCGGACGTTTTGGTGGCCTAACATGAAGCGGACAGTACAACACTATGTACGCAGCTGTGTTACCTGTCAACGCAACAAGGCAGCGCGACACAAGCCTTATGGACTCCTTCAATCGCATGAGGTACCGACCAGGCCCTTTGAGCATGTATCGCTTGACCTGATTACGGACCTTCCTGAGTGCGATGGGTATGATGCTGTGGTGGTATTCGTCTGTATGCTTACGAAACGGACGATTGTCGAGCCAATTACGAAAACGATTACAGCGGAACAATTAGCAAAAATTATGCACCGCGCTGTTTTTCGGCATTTTGGCTTACCACGGAAATTAATATCCGATCGAGATCCCCGGTTTATGAGCGACTTCTGGCAAACCCTATTTAGGGCTGTTGGCACCAAGCTTAATATCTCTACGAGCTATCACCCCCAGACAGATGGCCAAACTGAACGAGTAAACCAGACATGGGAGCAAGTCATACGATGCTATGTGCACCCCTTGCACGACGACTGGGTTCAACACCTTACCAACGTGGAGTTCGCGATCAACGCAGCGGTTTCTACGTCAACGACTATGTCTCCATTTAAGGCGACGCTAGGATTTGAGCCGACATCTCCAACGACGGCTACATTTGAAGATAACGAGCCTAGCCGTACTTTACCGGAGCAAGTGAAGATTCTGGTCGAGATGCACAGATTTGCCCACGACTGCGTCAAAGCAGCCCAGGCACACATGCAAGACGCTGCAAATCGGCACCGGTTACCAGTACCTTTTACAGTTGGCGACAAGGTTAAGCTCAAGGCGACAAATCTACGGTTTGTACAACAGCCATGTTCTAAACTACGCGACCGCTACATTGGACCGTTTCTCATTACGGAGGAAGTTTCCCCGGTTGCATTTCGGCTTAAGCTACCCCCTGGAGTACGGATTCACGATGTTGTACATGCCAGTCTACTGGAAAAATGGAATTCAGAACCAGAACAGGCCAACAGTGCGCAGCCAATTCCGATTGTGCACGATGCGAAGCGATTTGAAGTCGACAAAATACTCGACGTGGCTTTTAACTCCAATGGCACGGGACTTTTGTTTAAGGTCCGCTGGGCAGCACCGTTCAACGTACCTAGCGAGGACACTTGGGAACCCATGCGAGGAGTCAACCACTTAAGCATCTTTTCCGAATTTCTTCGAACGGATGTTTATCGAGAATTTTCTGGCACCCCTGACTTTGTCAGATTTCGCAATCGCTGGCCTGCAAGAACCCCCAAGAAACCAAGACCCTGAGTACTGCACAGCGAGGACGCTGGTGCTTAAGGAGGGGAGAGTGTCATATCCTAGCCATTTAGCTAAGTGCTAGTATCTGACATTATTTATTTCCTCTAAATGGTACCTGTATCTTAGCGATATTCAGTGACTCTTTTATTGTCATCACGGCAGTACAACTGTATCGCCGTATTTTCCCTCGACAGTACAGAGTTACTAGCAGTATCTCTTCTAGATAGTTCTCTTCTAGATAGTTCTAAGAGCTTGTGTGATAAGGTTAGATAGACGGTACAGGTAACCTGAGTTAACCTGTATCACTAGTAATAGTTTGGTTTAGTTAGCAGACAGCACAAGCTACAGGTTCTAAGGCTGTTTCTAGAACACCTGAGGTGTGGATATTTAAGACGGGGACTTACTGGTAGAGGTGAGAGACCGGTACAGAATAGAATCACGCCACACCCAGATTGTAAGAAACCCTGTTCCTAAGACAATCTTACTAATTCTCTCTACGCTGTATAATTAGATCCAGAGATTAGGTTCTACTATTAGTCTAAGGTTGCCAACTTAGCCTAACCAAAGTAGCACCTCACACCATTGTCGGAAAGCTCTCCTTTGTAGGCCGGCACACTCGAGCTTACAACACTCCCCCTGAAGGTAGCTACGGGATGAAGCGTTGCATTGGGTCTTGTCCTCCAAGGATCGCACTTCGGTGTCGTGCTAGTGCAGGTCCTGGGAGGGGTTTGGTGAGCATGTCAGCCACCATCTGGTCAGTGGGGAGGTACCTCAACTTGATGGTCCCTTGCTCCACGTGGTCTTTGAGAAAGTGCCACTTCAGGCCGATGTGTTTAGTCTTCTCGCTGACCAAGGCATTTTGGGAGTATGCAATGGCGCTTTGGTTGTCCTCCCAGATGGTGGTGGTTTCGGTGATGGGGGAGTCGAAGATTTCCCCCAGGAGTTGTCGGAGGTGGAGTCCCTCCTTGGTGGCGTCAGCTGCAGAGTAGTACTCGGCTTCACACGTGGATTGAGCCACACAAGTCTGTTGTTTGGACTTGTAACTGATTGGCCCGCGTCCGAGGGTGAAGAGATAGCCCGAGCGAGACTTGCGGGTGCTGCTGTCGTTGGCCCAATCAGCGTCGGCAAAGCCTGTGAGTTGGAGACTGTGGTCCATGCCCCCCCCCAACGTCAGGCGCATGTTGATGGTGCCATGGAGGTAGCGGAGGACCTTTTTCAGAGCCTGCAAGTGTGCCTCGGTGGGCGAGGCTTGGGCAGAGCCGAGGATGCTCAATGCCGTGGAGACATCGGGGCGTGTACAAACGGCGGCGTATTGAAGGCTGCCCAGGAGGCTTGGGTAGACGTCCTTGGCCACTCCTGTGAGAGAAGGCGAGTTCAAGTGTGTAAGGCCGGCGAGGAAGCCTGGGTCCATCGGAAGGGACGACGGCTTAGAGTCAGACATGCCGTATTTGGCGAGGATGTCGCGCAGGTACTTGGACTGGTCCAGCGAGATTGTGCGCGTGGAGCGATCGCGGGTAATGTGCATGCCGAGGAGTTGGGAGAGGTCGCCTAGGTCCTTGATTTTGAACCGTGCTCCGAGTTGGGCTTTGAACGATGCGAGCCAGGTGGCATCATTGCAGGCTGCGGGAATGTCATCGACGTACAGGGCGATCATGGCGAAGACGTGGCCGGCGCGGTAGATGTAGATGCACGGGTCGGAAACGCATTGTTGCCATCCATGGTCGACGAGCCACGCACGAAGTAGCATGTTGAACTCGCGGGGGGACTGCTTAAGGCCGTAGAGGCAACGCTTGAGGTGACAAACCTTGGACGTTCCATCGGTGAAGCCGAGGGGCTGGCGGATGTACACATCCTCCCGGATGGGGGCGTAGAGAAACGCTGTGTCGATGTCAAGTTGGCAGAGTTCAAGGTCGCGGGCGGCTGCAATGGTCAGGAAGAGACGCAGGCTGGCCATGCGGATGACCGGGGAGAAGGTCTCTGTGTAGTCCAGTCCAGCGCGTTGACTGCACCCCTTGGCGACGAACCGCGCTTTGAAGCGGGAGACGTCGCCGGCTGTATCCGACTTGACTTTAAAGATCCACATGCTGTTAACGACCATGCGGCCGGGGGGGAGGTCCACAAGGTCCCACGTGCCGTTGCTGATGAGGGAGGAATACTCCTGTTGCATAGCGGCTTGCCATTGGGGGGCTTGGGCGCTGTCCAGCGCAGCTCGGTAGGATTTTGGTTCCACACACTCTCGGGCGGAGAGGAGGGCGACGGCAGTAGGGGACGTGCCGGCAGGTGTGTGTGGGGGACCAGTGACAAGGTTGGGGACGTGAGGGTGCTCAAAGATGTCCTCTTGAGCTTTTCCTTGTTCAGGATCACAACACGCCGTGACGAGTGTGGGTGGGTAGTCGGACAGGTGGGCAACCATATCGCCGTAGCGAATGGGGTGGGAGCGGAGCCGAGCATGGCGAGGGGTTGGTGGGGGGGGCAGGGGTGTGGGTGATGTGAGGTCAATGGGGTGGGATAGGGGTGAGTCTGCGGGGACGTCGTCCGAAGAGTCGGTGATGGCCGAGTCGACGGAGGGTTGTGTGTCGAAGCCTGGGGTGTCTTCCTGAAAGACAACATGTACGGAAGTGGTGATGCGACGTGTTTCCGGATTGTAGACACGATACCCGGGTGCGTCAGGGGGATAGCCCACCATGACGCCGCGAAATGCTTTTTCACTGAGTTTCCGACGTTGTTTGTCGGGGACCTTGGCGAAAACGGCGCAGCCGAAGACGCGGAACTTGGAGGCGTTGGGCACTGACGACGTAAGGAGTGTGAGGGGGACGCCCCCATGAGGTCCGACCGAGCGACTATACGTGCGGTTGCGAAGGTACACAACTGTGCTGACAGCGCACGACCACATGGAGTTGGGAACGGCCATGTTGTGGAGCATCGCCGATGCATTGTCCCGGATGGTGCGCCAGGGACGTTCGGCCTTGCCGAGCATGTGGTGGGCGTATGGGGCAGAGAACTGTACCCCGACGCCGAGGTGTGCGCACATCTGGCGAGTGACAGCAGCTTCAAACACAGAGTCAGAGTCAAATTTGAGGACCGGTGCGAACGCGCCCGTCTGGGAGTGATGGCGGGCATGCAGGTGTTTGATGTCCAAGAGGATGGTTTCCAATTCCGAACATGCGTCGTCTTTAGACTTAAGGAACCGCACCCACATGTAGTTGGTGTGGTGGTCGATGACGAGCAAGCAGTAGCGGAGGCCATGTGGGGAGGGGACATTGACCGGGCCCCAGAGGTCAGCGGACAGGTTGAGGAGGGGGTGGGATGGCTTCGCGCAAGCGGCTGTGTTGCGTGGTGCAGCTGTGGCTTTGTGAAGGAGACAAGAGTCGCACGAAACTTTGGTTACAGCGCTAGTTAACACAGGGCTAGTCGGGACACCGTGAGTATGTTGGGCCTGAAGGCTTTGCATGTTGAGGTGGCCATATCGACGGTGCCATAGGACGGGATCACACTGGGCAGTAAGGGCAACCTGAGGTGAGGGGTCAAGTGCCGGCGGGGCGGATGGGCTGGAAGGGAGGGCCGGCTGGTGGGGAAGGAGGTAGAGACCGTTTCCGGACGGTTCTAGCATACCCATGCCTGTGGGTACCAAAAGCAAACCAGTGTCAGAGTTGGAGGGGAATATGAATTCACAACCGCTGTGAGTTTGCATCCAGCTGACACTAAGGAGTCTGCCGATACGCTGTGCTGAACGAGATGATAGGTCAGGGGTGTAGAGTGCATACACAGTGCGGTGAATTAGCTGGCCAGAGGCAAGTCTGACAGAAAGTCGCACTGAGCCACTGCCCTTAACGTCAACGCCGACACCGCCCACGCGAGAGGGAGTGGAGGGGGGCGTGAATTTCACGAAGTCATCTCGGAACGCAGTGAGGTTAATCGAGCAGGCGGAATCAACGACCCAAAACTTTGACAGATTACGACCCGGGGCGAGGGAAGAGGAGAATGCCACAGAGCTGAATGGGACACTCACCTCGTCGTCAGCGTCGTCATCAACGCAGTCCGCGAAGGTGGGTATGCAATCGGTGTCATCGGCGGGGGCGTCGTCGGCAGGGACGTCGCTCAGCAGCGCAGCGTGAGCAGAGGGGGTGCCGTCGGCGGCGCCGTACTTCTGGACTGTCAGCCTACGCTTGGCAAGATTCCACTTAAGAATAGCGTCATCAGTGGCATTGCACGCGGACATGAGATGGTGGAGGCTGCCACAAACGCCACACTTGTTGGGTCGATGGCCGCGAGGGTTACGGTGTGGTGGGCCTCGACCGCTGTGCGAGCCGCGGCCCGCAGCGACGAACGCGGAGATGGGAGGAGGTGATATGTCCGGAGCGGTTGCGTCCGGAGCAGGGTGGTCTTCCATGTTGTGCGCAAGGTGTAGAATGCTCGCCATAACTTCATCAGCCGACATGATGTAGTCCGTGTCGAAGGCGTTGATGACGCATTGCTTCGCCTGACCGTGTGGGCCGCTGCTAGAAATGCCGCGCAGCATGAGGAGACCGAGGTGGTGGGGGTGGATGGCAACGGAGCCATCAGCCAACTGGCATGTGTCGTTGTACTCGTCAAAGGTCTGGCGCATGTAGTGGACATAGTCACTGAGTGACTGACCGGGGCGCTGTCTGACCGTGAGATTGTCCAAGAGGGACAAGGAGCGAGCAAAAGACCGACAGTCGAGGCGTTCACAAAGGATGTCCCACGCGGCAGCGGCGCAGTCTGGGCGTGCTGGAGAAACGCATTTCATGGCTTGGTCAGCGCGCTTATTCGCGCTGGCTGCATGGAGGAGCAGCGTGTAGGCGTAGTGTTGCGCTTGTTCGTCGAGCCAGACGCCGGAGTCGCGGATGGCCAGCTGAGGAATGAGGTATGCGGCCTTGATGGAGAGGAAATTAAGGAAGGTCCTCTTCCATTGCTTAAAGTCCGTGGTCGGGCACATGACGGGGACCGACATCTTCATGGACCGGTTGAGGGCGTCCTTGTCGAAGCCGGGGGCTTCGTGTGCCGCCCGGTTGATGACCACCGGGTCGATAGTGGGGCGACGACGGCCCCGGGGGTTGGGGTCGCCATGTTGGAGTGGGGGAGAGTGCCGGCCATGAAAGGGAGGAGGTGGGCCACCGGGAAAGGGAGAGCGGCCGGCCATGGGACGCGGCGGGCCGTACGAGTGCGGGTGGTCACGGTAGGGGGGGATGAGATGAGAGGGCGCCTCCGTGATATGGGGGCCGGGGTGGTGAAGGGCATACCCGGCGTGGGGGAAGGGGGGAGGTGGTGGGAGGTGATCAACCCGGATGGCGTGACGCGAGGGGTCGTAGTGCGCCTCGGCACGCGCGGGCTCGCGGGGCGCATCGTGGCGGCGCTGTGCGACTGTGGGGTCGCTAACAGGGGCTGCAGCAGGAAAGAGTGTTTCTGCGTCCGGGGTTACGAAACCAGGCTGGGTATGGTCACTCAGGTGGAGGGTGTGACCGTCGTGGCTGTGCCGGACGGGTTCGAGTGGGGCATGGTGGCGGCGCTGAGCTACAGGGGGGTGCGGATTAGCACCCGCAGCAGCGACAGCACCCTCGGCCGACTGCGAGTCGAAACGAGCAGTTAAGCTCGCCACTTGCGCAACGAGCAGCGCGAGAGTATCGGGGGGGTGATCGAGGGTGCTCTGGTGAGAGCCTGACTCAGGGGAATCAGCAGGTGAATCAGGCGGGTTTTTCTGCTCCATTTCGACAGAGGGAAAAAAAAAAAAAGAGCTGAAGGAAAAAACAGGCAGCGGTAAAAACCGCTAGCCGGACTCGTGCCTAACAGCGGTATGCTAAGAGACGGCCTGATGCCCGCCGACCCCTCGGCCTGTAGCCCCGGGGTGTCTCAGAGCACCTTTTCTGTATCCTCCACCCAGTGTGGGGCACAAGTCGAGGCCAAGGCCAGGACAGGTGGAGCGCTGCGCTGGTGGCTGATGCGCGAGGCTAGTATAAAAATAAAAATAAAAGGTAAGCTACGGCTGGCGTGCGACCTGTGGATGCGTATTCACCCGACAGTGCACCCCCCCGTTCTCCAGCTTGGACCTGTGTGCACCCTGTCCACACACGACGAGTGCGTCGGTGTGGGTGGCTGGCTATCTCCGGCGGGTGGCTGGCTTAAGAGGGTGGTGGCGGGTTTTTAAAAATCGCAGTTTATACTGGCGATACCGCCGACTACAGGTTGAAAGTACTAGGTGTCTATAGAAACTTGCCTTCTGCGGGAGAGCTGTCGATCGCAGCTCGCCGAACCAGGTTGTCGCGCGTGAGTGACGTGAGGCGGGGGCCCATAACCTATTGAACCATGCAAACACAGTTAGTGTGGAAGATAACGTACGCAAACGTAGTTACAGTCACAGTCCCGCAGACGGAACAGTTAAGGCGACAACCAGCCTACAGGCGTGGTGTCGGGACAACAGAAGTGTTAGAGCTGTAGCCTAGCGACAGCTCTGTACCGAGTCAAACAGTTTATCGGTATGTCCGATCTAGACATGTACTAATCATATCTAGAGTAGCTTACAGTAGCTATCTGCAACTAATACGTATGCGGTATTACTTACAACAGTGGGAGATGCCACTCTCCAACCTCATACCATCCATAGGAAAGCCCAACGCCATAACCCCCATCGACGCCAAGATCTTGAGCGTGAGATCGCCAGAGCGCCAGATCGCGCGATCGCCAACGTGAGCTCACGTGACATCGCGCCTGATCGCCAGCGTGAGATCGCGCGAGCGCCAAGATCTTAAGCGCCAAGATCTTGAGCGTGAGAGGTGTAGGCGGAGCCCCCCTTTCATCTTATTCTTGCGGCCCGGCAAGTCGTCGCGGAATATGCCCTAGTCGTAGGCGGCTTCCACTATGTCCCGATACAACTCGAAAGGGATTCGGAACGTCCGCCGGAACTCCTTGTACATGGTGTTGTCGACGTCGTCCGCCCACTGGTCGGCTTTGTTGAGGTACTCGGTCTCGTACATGTACGGCGACTCCTTGGTACGCAGCGGCCATGCCTTGATGCCTCTCAGCCACGCCCTCCTCGCTTTGCCCTTCATCTTTCCGGGGCGGCGTCCTCCACGGTCGCCCTAAGGCAACGTTCGCAATTCATTGGCCACTTCCGCATACTGTTGCGAACGACGCCTTCTAATGTAAAGTACGCTACGGTGGCGCCCGCGACCGCAGCTTAATTCAAAGAGATCCTGGCGGAGGGGTTTGTACCCATCAATACATCTGGCGTAGGCGGAAAGGCATTTACGAGTGCCGTCAAGCCGAAAAGCAGGGCGACGGCTCCTACAAGCGTGATGCGACTCAAATTTAGCATCTTGGACGAACGGGCGCGGGTGCGGGTAGGTGTGTGTGTGGGCGCGATGGTTGCGCAGGAAAGAGCCCGTATGTACTGCGGCCCGAGCTGTGTACCGGCCTTATTAGAATACCAAAAAGCGCGCGGAACACGGCTCGTGATACTTCCATCCCGCGAGCCATGCTATTCCGGCCGAGCGGTGTTCCTACGAGCCTTTAATATTTGCTTATTGGAGTAAAGGCTTTAGTAGTACATATTCCCTAAAATGTATGGTACCGACAAGACACAAAGATGTTTTCATTTTCTCTTCATCTGAATTACACTGAAAGCTTGAACAAACAACAACAACCTCTCCCCTTTCTGATCACCCGCTCAAAGAATTGATTTTTTGTTAAATGTTTGCAAGAGGCACAATTGACTGCCACACATGGCACGGCCATACATGCGTTGTAGTGACTACCGACCGATGCAGACCCCTTTTCATTTTCTCTGCTTGATTGCATTGTCTGTTAAAAAAACAGAAACATCTTCAATCGCTTCCCTTCCCAACACCCGCTTGCAGAAATGATTTGTGTTAGAAGGGGCAAAGTATTAGAAGATTAGCGATACAAACAAATAACAGAGCAAAAGCGGACGAGTAATTGTTTACGCAGTTACTAAATGCAGGCCGTGAAAGATAACACAACTGGCTCCCACTGCGAGGTGGCCAGGTTGGGGAGGGCATTCCGTTACATGGTTGGCATATGAGCCACAACAACGTCACCTTCACTACTCTATCATACGTGGTGGGCGAGCTGTGCACATCAGAAGAACACACAGTTGAATTCATAGCATCCTTGTCGCAGATTCACATTTGGTTGCTCTCGGGAGTCGAGCGGATGGAGAACTCCCTCCGCTTCGGCACCGACCTGTCAGCGATCTTGGGCGCAGGGCCGACGGCACGGGATGATCCGGTTACCGCCGCGCCAATCCCTCCGGCGGTATGCAGCTTGGTCAGCATCGGGCTGAGGTCATAACGTTTCTTTAGCGACTTGTTGATGAGTGTGGGATGGCAGGCTGCCGGGTCCGTCTCCGGGTAGTCCAGTGTGAAGTGGAGGCCACGGCTCTCGCGACGGCTGAGAGCACTGCTCACGACCAGCTCCGCCACAGTGACTAGGTTCACTAGCTCCAGCAGCTCCGTGTTCACCGGGTGGCTGCGAAACAGCTCCGTCGCCTCCACATACAGGTGCGCCAAGTCCTGCAGAGCGGTCCTCAGCCCGTTTGAGGTGCGTACGATCCCCGCGCCCTTCCACATCAGGTTCTGCACATCAATTCGCTTGCGCAGCACCCATTCACGGCTGACCATGCTCAGACTGCGGGGCGAAGGCTCCTGCACACCCCATCACAACCCCACCAGTCAGCAACAATCGCCGCCGGGAAGAATAAACACGTAAGATGATTAGGTTAAGGGATGTAGGGAGGGTAAGGGGTCTCGCCTGGAGATATGCAGCTTCTGCACGAGCAGAGAGGAGGGCTTGGGTGGCTCCATCCATGGCAGAGACGGCGTCCAGGTGGGCGATGCTTGCCTTTGCTGCCCGAGCTCCAAACACGAGGCCTTCCAACAGGCTGTTGGACGCCAGGCGGTTGGCTCCGTGCAGACCGGTGCAAGTGACTTCGCCAGCAGCGAAGAGACCCAGCAGGCTTGTCTCGCCCGCTAATCCCGTCTGCACGCCACCGCACATGTAGTGCTGGGTGGGGACCACAGGGATGGGGTCGCTGCAGATGTCGATGCCCTCCATTGCACACTGCGCGGCGATGTTGGGGAAGTGCTCCATGATCTCATCCCTCGGCTTGTGCGAGATGTCCAGCCACACGTGCGGGTCGCCTCGAGACTTCATTTCGTTGTCGATGCAGCGCGCGACGACGTCACGGGGGGCGAGCTCCAGCCGCTCATCATACTTGGACATGAAGCGCTCACCGCCCAGGTTCAGCAGGTGACCGCCCTCGCCGCGCACGGCTTCTGAGATCAAAAACCTCTGCGAAGACCCCCTAATCAAACCGTAGAAACAAAACATTGCCGCTTGTGTATCAGCAAGTTAATAATATCACGCGCACACGTGCGATACAGAAATCACACATACACACAAGCGCGCGCGCACTCTCTCTCTTACCTGGTGGTTGAGGTGTAGAGACCAGTTGGATGAAACTGCACAAACTCCATGTTCGCAATCACAGCATGCGCACGGTGCGCCATTGCTACGCCATCTCCAGTAGCGACTGTCGGGTTGGTGGAGTTGGGGTACACCTGCCCACCGCCCCCACTGGCCAGCAGAGTCACGGGGGCGCAGAAACGGAGGAGCTCCATCTTGCGCTGGTCGAGGACGTCCACGCCGAGGCAGACCTTGTTGCCGCCGGCACGTCCGGTGACGAGGTCGATGGCTAGATGATGCTCGAAGAAGTCGATGGAGGAGTGGGTGCGGGCTGTGTGTAGCAGTGCCCTCTCGATCTCCAGGCCTGTCATGTCCGCAGCATGAACGATGCGCCTGTCGGAATGCCCCCCCTCGCGTGTGAGGTGAAGACTGCCGTCCTTGTTCTTGGTGAAGTTGGCACCGAAGTCGACCAGTTTCAGGACACGCTCCGCTCCCTCGGAGCACACAGCTTCCACGGCGCTGTCACATGCACAAACTCACCGTCAGGACAGCCACCACCGTTAATCATAGCCGTGTCAGCAATAACCTGAAACCATCTGAATACACAGAGTTAAATGTCTCACCTGCAGTCGTTCAAGAATGCTCCAGCCACCATTGTATCCTGCACGTGCTTGTCCACAGAGTCATGTTGGTCTAGGACGGCGCAGATGCCGCCCTGGGCGTAGCGGGTGCTGCCTTCATCGGCTTGATCTTTGGTAATGATGGCGACGCGGCCGTAGTTGGCGACCTCGATAGCGTAGGACAATCCGGCGATGCCGCTGCCGATCACAATGAAGTCATAGTCGACAGGCGTGATGTGCGCGGCCCTGGCTTGGCCGGAGGGACGGGAGCCGGATGTGGCGGTCACCACCAGGGAAGCCCTCCGCGGAGGAGCAAAGGACTTGGTTGCGATGGAGGTGGTCAACCCAGAGCGCCGGCCTTGCTTGCCAAACGCAAGGGGTGCAGGCAACGAGGCCGGCCCGCGCTGCTTACGATGAAGCAGACTAGCAGCGCCATGAGGCAGCCCTAGAGCCGCTGATACAACCATGCTGGCCTGTTTCGCAGTGCTCCTGATGCGGAGCTTGGCTGTTTTGATTGATCCACCGCACACACAGCAGGCTGCCCGCGCTACTAACTATGTAGAGAGAAGTTCCCAGCTAAACCTCGGATGAGCCTCACGCAGCTATGGAAGGGCGCGTGTGCGTGGGCTAGACTAAGGGAACTAATATCTAAAAGGTTGTTGGGCTTCCTAATTGACACGAACCTGGGTCGGGTACTTTTTGTTGAACACCCACCCACGCTTAGAACGACCCTTTGCCTGTGCCTGTGGATGGCCAGTAAGTCGCACACGGTTAGTCCATCAGCTCTTTCCACATCTTGTCACATCACAGTATCCGTGAGCTCTGTGCAATGTTGTGTTATTTCTTATTAGCCGTTGTTCCTTGCACTCATTTCATTTTACATCGCTTGTAAGCAACTCAAACTTTAAAGACAGTCGCCATAACTACAGAAGCAGACAACCCAGGCCTACGACGTGCCCGTCCTCCGACGCCTACGCCAGACAAAAACCAGCCCCTGATGATAAAGTCTCCCAATCGAAGCGACGCCAGAGGCCACACGAAAATCGATACGCGGAGTAGTAGACACATAAATGTGAAAATGCGTCGTGCGGCGGCGAGCAGAAAATAGTACGAACATCAATTAACAAGTCGGACTGGCACGCAGCACCCACCCGTGTGAGACCGAAACGAACAAGCGTGTAGTTCAATTAAAAGATGCACAAGCTCGTGACGATACCATCACCTACATCCCAGCCTAAAATTCGCACCAACAAATCAAAATACGCCAGGGCGGTACGCAGGATGGCGGAGAGTCACACACCATATCAATAATGTATTTTGCAACATACAAATAGTACAGGTATATGAGCAACAGTGCTAGGGATCTGTAACGGCGGCGACACGATGGCGCGACAGTGGTGAAAAAATGGTGCGGACAGGCCAGGCCCCGGAACATGCTTTCCAGGGATAATTCAAGTAGGCGGTCCAACACCATCATTACAGTAAGGCGCGCTCATGTTGTGTGCGTAGCATGGAAGGTGGTATAGATTGTAGCTGGCCGGGAGACGTGGCCCATGGGGACGAGGGGAGCGGTACTCACCATGATATAAGACGCCTCAGACCGTTTGGCTCAAGAGAGCTGCTCCCATTCCAACTTCTCCAGTGACACTAAAAAGAACCTCCTGACATGCCCTGGCTAGGTGACGATTCCGAACAAACGTCTGACCCGGGTTGGTGAGGAGGGCGGCGAGTGCTTGCGTTGCTCTGCAAGTCTGTGCCAGCGCTAACCTGTGGTACCTGGTATTAGTGGTTGCCGTTTCCACGGTCGGCAAGCGCGAGTGGATGGCGCGAGATATATCTTTCAATATACTGTACTTACTGTACCTGTATCTCGGATTCTTCGTCGTCCGGCGGTGATCTTTGCGCACGTACGTACCAAATAGCTCGTATGCATAAATAAACTTCATTCACTTACATAATGTACAATGTCGGGAATTGTTATGTAAGCAACTACAGCGACTGTGTGCTACAGCTGAGAGCAGGCGACGGGCCGCCTCAGGCAATCCAATGGTTGACAGCAACTCAGCGGACGCCGGCACGACGGCACGATATACACATGACAGGCGCGCAAACGAGTCGCGTGCTGTCCAACGAATCATGCAGTACACGTACACGTACTTCGTAACATCAAGGATGCGTATCCCCGAGCTCGCGCGATGGACGCATCATCATTACGATATTGCATTCTTAATATACAGGTAAAATCCACGTAATTTGTCATGCTTACAAGAAAATAAACGTAATGCAGCCCTCTAGGAGCACGGTCGGGGAGGGGGCCGCAACCCCTTCGCGATGCATGTTGGCGCGTGCGCGGGCTGTCTGGTAGCGATAGTTACCAGATGATGAAGGAATTAGGAGAAGTGAGCGGCGGCACGCATAATGCCGCATGTATATCTATCTAGACCGTCTAAATACACGCATAATGATATATGCATACGTGCACGGGCAGTGATTGAGTGATGTCCTATGATAGCCCCTCTTGATAATTGATGGTACACTTATGCACGCTAGAGGTCTATCCATGTGTTTGCTGGTAGAGTGGTCTCTTGTGCGTAGGAGGCCGCTATAGATGTGAGGGTCTTCGGCGTACGCGCGGAAGACCGATGTGGCTCTTGTGAGCTGCGTGGAGCTCGTCGCTCATGTTGATGGGGTCACCGCCGTGTGGGTGACTGTTGTTGTACTCGTGAGCGACATGTGTGTGGCCGCTAGTGAGGAGTCATCGCCGTTTGGGTGACCGTTGTCGTGCCGTTGGGCGACGTTAGTGTGGTCGTTGGTGATGGGGTCACCGTCGTGTGGAAGTGTGACCGTTGATGTGTTGGTGAGCGACGGTTGAGTGGCCGCTAGTGATGGGGTTACCGCCGTGTGAGTGACCGTTGCTGAGTTTGTTTACATATCCCTCCGTAGGGCTACTAATGGACACATCTATATGCTAGAATCCGGGGGAGTCATGGCCCTTCACCTATAGGTGTTCGCTATAGGTGTTCGCAGCTCATTCGCAATGCGATGCGATGGGTTCATATGCACAATATGTTCCTATCGGGTACCGACTTTTGGCGGTACTTGGATAAGGCGCACAGCTCCGTTCCGGGAAGCGGCGGTTCTAACCCCCTTCATGCCATTCCGTGTGTACATGGATTAACAGGTTATGGGCCCTCCGCGTATACTACGGGGTTTACTAGGGCACCGGCCGGAGTTCATGGGATGGTGTCCAATAAGGGGGAGTGTTTACATATCCCTCCGTAGGGCTACTAATGGACCCATATGTACGCTAGACTCCGGGGGAGTCCTGGCCCTCCACCTATAGGTGTTCGCTATAGGTGTTCGCAGCTCATTCGCGATGCGATGCGATGGGTTCATATGCACAATATGTTCCTATCGGGTACCGACTTTTGGCGGTACTTGGATAAGGCGTACAACTCCGTTCCGGGAAGCGGCGGTTCTAGCCCCCTTCATGCCATTCTGTGTGTACATGGATTAACATAGTTGTTAAGCGACGTATGCGCGGCCGCTTGTGATGGGCTCACCGTCGTGTGGGTGACCGGAGATGTGTTGATGAGCGACGTATGTGTGGCCGCTAGTGATGGGGTCACTTCCATGCGGGTGACCGCTATTGTGGTTTTTGAGACCTCTGTGTGGCCGCTAGTGTTGAGGTAGTGGCCGCTTATGAGCAACGTGGTACTTGTGGTCGCTTCGATGAAGTCGGGGCTGTTGTTCCCCTTGCTGGGTGGCGGCGGCGGCGGCGGCGTTGTGCCGGCCATGGTGTTGGTAGCTCGATAGTTCATCTTGCGACTATAATGTCACCGCCATGTGTGTGACTACTCCTTTGCTTGTGAGCGACGTCTCGGTGGTCGCTAGTGTTCTCGTGATGGCCGCTTGTGAGCGACGGTGGGCGTGTGTTCCCTTGGCCGGCTCTTGACTAGCTTATGTTTAACATAATGCATGTCATAACTTTTGTGGAGGAGTGTTGGATAAAACTCAGATTATGAGAATTGTGGTGATTTGCATGCCAACCTATCCAAAACCCTAAATCCACCCTAACAGTGGGTTGTTCCTCCATCGTTTGCTATGCACTCCCTCAGCCGTTTGGGTATGGAGTTGAACACGGCGCAATGGGCAGAGTAAGGAAATGATTTCTGCTCGTGTTGTATAGCCGCCTCAAAGTTTCGGGGACAAGTCCGATCTTTTTTGTTATCTACTCGACACAATACCCCGCATATTTTCAATCCAAGTAAAATCAATGCTTTTGGCAGGTCATTGCATCACTTGAAAGCCGCATTCAGACGAAAGCCATTTCCTAATCTTCATGCAAGCATGAGCTTCAGCGTTGACTTGCAGAAAAATCTAATGATGTTGAGAATCAACAAAGGGCCTTCTTGCCATCGAAGCCTCACACGCGGGTATCAGGTGCTCCTGCAACAAGGTGAGATACACCTCGCCATTCACGCCCTTGCTCTTTGCCTTAATGTCGCTGCTCCCCACGGTCAAAAACAAAGGTGTCCTGCCATACTTGCTAACACCAACATACGCGTGTACTTTGAAACATTTTTGCTCTGACACCTTGGTTGGCGGTTCATCCTCGAAAAGCACCCACTCCTTGTTCCCGGCCCCCTTATTGGACAGCCAAAAGTACTTGCTGTCTGTCACAACCACATTGTGCCATGAACTCCGTACCCTTTTTCTGGCAATGTATAGCCGTGCGCGCATGTACTTGATTGTTAGCGAAAGACGCTTCCTCGGCCTCATTTGGCGTGCTAAGTACTTGTTCATGTTCTGGCGGACCGTCTCAGCACTCACAATTACTCCTAGCCTCTACTAAAGCATTTTGGCAAGTTGGAGGCATTGGTCACTGCGCTTAACACCCTCCTTCGGAAGGAGGGTGGCTTCTCGGGACGCCAAGGGCGCTCGGGGCTTGCCCGTCCTAAGCGTGCCGTCCATTGTCCCGGTAGCTTTAGCGCGCCGGCACCACTTCTCAACAACCCTCACGGTTGCTTTACAGTCATGCGTAGCCTTACGATCGCTGCCAAGTCGCTCAGCTTCGTGGACGAGGCGCCAACACCTTGCGAGTACACCGGGCGAAGGTGGCATACAACGAAAAAGAGGTAGCCGACGTGAGCAATTAGGTCAACAAGTGGAAAAGACAGCGCGCTAGCGCGGTTGGCGGTCTCGGCTGCGGAAAACAAGGCTTTGACGAGTTCCCGTTGAGTTTCCCCGGTCTCCCACCCCTGCAAGGGAATATTGAAAACGTCCAACACTCCTCCACAAAAGTCCGGACAAGATTTCGCACCTTTTCAAGTAAAAAATGTAACCATGCGTGGACTTTATTGACAAATCTCCTAAAATCCTAGGCAATGCTTTGGCGCCCAAGATGGAGTGTGCCGACAACTACGGGGGGCGAGTTCGAGCACTGCCGGGCTTGTGTACTTGGGGCTATCGCGCCCGCACCCACGCGGCGCGCTCTTTCAAACAGTCGCCAAGCTGGTTCGACGAAATGAGTAGCGGGCGCGCAACGCCGCAATGTGAATGCTTATGCGACGGTCGCGCAAATATAAAGCGTAGACGGTGGAGGGAAGAGGTGTTGGGCAGGCCGCTGCGGAGGAAAACGCACGAAATCGCGTATGTAGACTTACCACCGATATGCGCACAACCGAAAGGCAAGCTACTTTCGGCCACAATGTTCAAACGATCATAATTTACTATAATACGGTCAAAATATTTTGAAAAAGGTACCGCTGGACGCGGCTTTTCATGCCCGTCGAACGCACATATTCTGGAGTTCAAACATTTACAAACCCATTTCTGTGAATTATTTCATTGTCTGCAATATTCCCGCAAAGCTGAGCCGTAGTGCCAAGCAACACCCGTCAAATTCGGGTCACCTCATGAGGCGATTTGTGCGGGTTTTGTCGACATATGTTTACCAATTCTTCATTCCTAGTGATTCCCGAGCCTAATTATCGACGCGTGGGGCGGGTGTGGTTGGCACAAGCACATACCCAAGCATTCCAAACACCGCCGTCATTGTGATGAGTCCCTAACGGCCAAGTTGGACCTCGCCCCAGGGACTGGATCCGGATCCTACGGCTCCACGAATCCCCGAGACTACTCGGGTTCGGACTCGGTCTCGTGGGTCCGGACCCTAGAATCACAGGTAATCGCGGGATCCGGACCCTAGAATCACAGGTAGTCGCTGGATCCGAACCCTAGGTTCGGTAGGTAATCGCGGGATCCGAACCCTAGAATCACAGGTAATCGTTGGATCCGGTACCAGTTATTGTAAGTAATCGTTGGATCCGGTACCAGTTCTTGTAAGTAATCGTAGGATCCGGTACCAGTTATTGTAAGTAATCGTTGGATCCGGTATTCATCGTACTTTAATGGATCCGCGGCAATCGCGAGTACCTCATCCTCGCAAAACGATGTGGAATCGCGATACCCAATCAGTACTCACGATTCCGAGTATCTCACGATTCTGTGGTGGCCCGAAGTGACACGCTGTTTTTTTGGGAGATATTTGGCAATTCAAATCTGCTGAGGTGTATGTCTAGGATTGGTTCAATAGCCTTGATTGTTGTCATTCCGCAGCCTTGAATCGATTGTAGCCCACCCAAGGGCATGTTAAACGGTGCGTACGCGCTTGAAATCCACCATGATCTGCCCGTCCACATCCAACTCCTATCATAGTTAGCAACAATGGCGGGGCAAGCGGGAAGTAGTAGACCGTCTAGATCAGGGAAGAGCTTGTCATCGACGGCTATCCTACGTGCAGAAGAGGAGCTTGTTGGGAATTCAGATAGGGTGTTCATGATACCTCAGTCAGAATCTACTGTATGGGATCCAAGCTTGAGCAGGCGCATAGAACTAGTAGAGATGTAAAAATTGAATTTGCAGTACAAATTTCCCCCAAAATGCGCAATTTGTATCAATTTGCATGAGTACTTCGAGTACTTGTTGGAATCGCGAACCCAACGAATCCAACGGAACCAAAAATTTAGAAGTACTCATGTACTCGGTTCCTAAACCGAAAACACAGGTACTCGCTGGATCCGAACCCTAGAATCACATGTAATCGCTGGATCCGAACCCTAGAATCACAGGTAATCGCGGGATCCGGACCCTAGAATCACAGGTAATCGCGGGATCCGGACCCTAGAATCACAGGTAATCGCGGGATCCGAACCCTAGAATCACAGGTAATCGCGGGATCCGGATCCCTTTTTTTAAGGTACTCACTAGTTCCGGATCCTAAAAAATCAAGTACTCATGGATCCGAACCCAACAAAAAAATGGCGGATCCAATCCCTGCCTCGCCCCTCCCAAAGCCAATCGCTCTCGCATGTTTACAGCGTGCATTGTTTATCCAAACCTCACGCATTAAACACGGCACCCACGCCTCCAAACCCCCTCCAAAAATCCCCCAAAAATACGGTTATGTGGAACACGGAGTAATATGCAACTTGGTATGAGCGCTTGAGCAATGCTCAAGCGTGGCGCACAGAACGACGTGTCTAGTTTAGACAATTTCCCGGGAATTTATGGGCTTAACTTGACAAACTCCACCGGCAACACCCGCTTTAAGCTGAGGTCTAACCACCCCGAATGAGGGCTTACTGCTTGCTTCCCGGCTCTCCTATAATTGGGTGGTACTCGGGTGTCGTCGTGCTTGACGTGGTGAGAGGGGAGCGTGTCCTATACTAGCTTCTGTTCCACATAATGCATGTCCTTACTTTTATGGAGGAGTGTAGTTGTAGCTCATGTTCATTTTCACATGGAGCGCGAGTCTACAAATATAAAGTGCCCAGTTTCTGTGGTATACACGTACCACAAAAAGTGGTACGTATACTACACATTCTCCCGAGGCAGAACGAGTAAAGAAGTTCATATTTTGTCAATTTAGTTTTCACGTGATTACAATTTTAAAATGCGGAGGTACGAAGTGATATATGGAATGTTGTAGGGGAGTGTATTATTGTTGGTTAGCGCAGTTCGGAAACTTAATTCGCGAAACCATCGTCATAAGCACCAATCGTCGACGATGCAGCGGCAATACTTTCGCAGTCTCGAGGGCAGCTCTTCTTTCTTTCAAAGCTTCAGCAGCAGTACCTAGTGCGTTGAAGATAGTAGCAGGGAGACTGACCGTAAGCGAAGCAGACCGGATCACGCCAGCTGACGAGCTGCCGGAATGCCGACCGGCGGCCCTCAGACTCTCAAGGTCCCTGGATGGGAAGCAGCCGGATACGTGCTGGTAACCACCCCCTCACCCCCGCGAATAAACAAATCATCGTCTGCTATCGCTTATCTTACACTGTCCGCAGGTAGCGCGGTCTTTTGCCTTTTCTGGTTGATATGCGTAGTCGGTGCGGATCGCCGGATAATCTCACCTTTGTCATAAATTTTATTTCAAAGATATGTTATTATTATAAGAATGTTATTGTCTTTCAGTTTTTCTCTTGACATCCACTCTAATAGCGAATTATCAACATTTCATGTCGTTGATGCAAATCATGTAATGCATGAAAAACTACAAAGATTTAAACAAACCCTTACGAGCTCAAACTGCACACCGTTCTTGGCTTATTCTCGCTATGATGCTTCCGTGGCAGCAAGGCCACAGGGAAGGCTGCAGGGCGTGAAATGATGACACCTTGTTTCTCAGGCTGTATGCCAGATAGAACATGCAACGGCTCTGAAATTGAATGCACCCGAGAGTGGGATTATTGGGGGGGTGTCGTTTGCAAGGCTGAGCAGTGATTGGCTTGGGGGCATATTGGGTAAGTGTCAGCTATCATTCACAGGAGTCTGATGGAGCGTGTCAGAGCTTTGCACCGTGTGGTGCTGAATGTTTCACAAGGGATGCTGACAGAAGATGTGTATTTGGTGTCAGGTGGTCGCCGCTGCATTCCAGCAAGTGTTGTCGAGAGGGATGCAGCTGTCAGCGGAGTTTGATGGGGGCGGCGTCAGACGTGGGACGCTGCGAGGGCTGGCACCTGGGTGGCTGTTTGGGCGCTCCATGGTGCGTTGGTGTCAGCACTTTCAGCCGATGCCTCACTCTCCATTTCACATACACACACACACACACACATACACCCAGGCACACACACACACACACACGCACACACACACACACACACACACATACACAATCTCACACACGCCCATACACCATCCCACACACGCACATACTCGCACTCGCTCACAGACGCAGGCGCAGATACATACACGTGGACTCTCTGTCACCCGCTTCGCCTCAACACGTACACACACAGATACTCTCTCTCCGCTTGTTTTCACCACATACAAACACACACCCTTTTTCAGTCTCGGTCTCTCTCTCTCTCTCCCGCAAACAATTTCATACAATGACGCGCTCGCTCACAGATGCAGATACACACGCACACTCCGTCTCTTTCATCCTCACTTCTTCCCAACGCACACACACACACACACACACGCAGGTGGTGACATGCATACTCTTGTACCCCAACCTCCACCCCTCCCCTCCCTTCCACCCACCCACTCACAGCCAGAGACACGAAGGCACATTCACCCGAGCATTCTCCCACTCTCACCCTTTTCAGCAGTCTTCAGCCACCTTCTGAATCTCGCCTTTCGGTTGATTGCAGGATCTGTCGGACATTCAATGGAGAGTGTTCCGTGAAAATTTGCCGTTGCTCACATTGGCTCTCTGCTCGTTTGCTGCTGCTGGCTGTCTTGTGCGCCCCTTCCTCCTTTTCCCCTAAAACCCCTTTACGTGCGTGAATGTCAATTAAAGTAATGGCAGTATTCGAAGATCACATGGAGTTATATGCAAACATACATGCACGTAATTTATATGCACACTCCACAACCCCTTTGGTCATCTTCTTAGCCTCGTAGACCATGCACCATCACTTCATGTCAAATGAGGGAGGGCTCTCGCTTCGCTGCAAGACAACGTCGGCTCCCGGGGGGATCTAAGCGCGTGACCTGCAATGCCTCAGGTTCGACGAGTGTGGCCGAGCAGCTTGACTTCCTTCTACCTCGTCTCCTCTGGGCTCTACGTTGGTGCCTGGCCCCCCACAAACACACCCCCACACACAATCTCCTTACCACAACGCTGCTCTCCCCATCTGATCGCTAACGGTCTCAGCCCCGATGCTGTGCCGCCGCTGCTGCGTACACGGCATGCAGGCTATCTTCACGGCTGCGCATCCTTCTTTGCTGTCTCCCTCGTCCTCGTCAACTTTGGTCTAACCGTCCTGTGTGCGGGGAAACCGTTCTGGTGCGATGATCCCACAGTCACTTGATTCCCAGCAGCGCAGCCGTCCGCGTGCATGCACCCACCAGCTCTGTTCTGCGAACGTCGGAGTATGATAGACACGCGATCTGATAGCTGCTGTTTTGTCTGCTCTGTGCAGCCCAGCCGTGGTTTGGGCCTTCAACTGCAGTGCTCTCATGACAGCTCGGATTCACGACGGCTTCACATTTCAGTCCATCAGGTGGTACATGTCTGTTATGTATTATCTCTCTCTCTCTCTCTCTCTCTCGCTCTCTCGCTCTCTCTCTCTCTCTCTCTCTCTCTCTCTCTCTCTCTCTCTCTCTCTCTCTCTCTCTCTCTCTCTCTCTCTCTCTCTCTCTCTCTCTCTCTCTCTCTGTTTGTGTGTCTGTGTGCCTTTGTGAAGTAGTGTTTTGTGTGCGTGTGCCTGTGTGTGACAATGTGTTATTGTCGTGTCACTGGGCGTGGCTTCGGTTTATACTGCATTTGCATGTGACTATGTGATTGTGCGTGTCAGTGTACATGTTTTGTTTCATATTGTCTCTGTGCTTTGGTGTTTTACGAGCGTGCATATATGTGAGTTGTGTTGTTGAAAGGGGTCGCAAAGTAAGGGTCTGCATGTATGTGGATCGCACAGCAAAAGCTGATGCGATGTGGGATTTTTGTGTGTTTTTTGGAGTGTGAGTGCATATTGGTGGAAGGGCGCAATGGGCTTGATATGTAGACCTCATTACAAGTGCTGTGCTCTTCCGTGAGCTGCAGTGCGGGGTTGGCGTTTCTGGATTCCCACCGAGGTGCACAGCGATGGCACATCTGCTTCAACATGGTTATTCTCAGGTGCATCAGCTTCTCCATGGACTACCATTCGGCTGTCCAGTGCGCAGCGGAAAAGGCTCAGGGATCACCCGCCAAGCCTAAAAGCAATTCTTCCAAGAAGGTCTCGCTCCTCCCTCCCCCCCCCCAATTTTTTAAAAAATGATATTAAGTTAAATAAGATTAATAGCGCACAATCGCAGAGAGAGAAACCGCGGACAATCGACATACCCACAGGCAAGCACACACTTTCTCGCAGCAGAATATATTGAACTCCCCATATATTTTCCAACAAACACATACACGCGTAATCTATCATACTCCTAATGAAAAAAACGTCACACTTGCGCATTTCCGGCCTGGCACACACTAACCTCTTCTTGCGCAGCACAAACTATTAAACTAAGATACAGTTCAAATAAACCTTAAATGCATCTACACACCTACGCAAGCTTCTTTCTCTCTCTCTCTCTCTCTCTCTCTCTCTCTCTCTCTCTCTCTCACACACACACATACACACACATACACACACACACACACACACACACACACACACACACACACACACATACACACACGCACACTCACACACACAAGTTGTTTACCCTAAGTCCCTAAAACATGCCCGCTCCCATCCTGCTCACTCCTCTCGAACCTTAACTTGCCCTGCTTCAACTGTACAAGTGCTGCTGGCGACCGCACGCTTATCACACTCTCGCTCCCCTCTGCACTCGACAGGGCACAGAGGCCCCTGCGCTTCCTCTGTCAGAGTACAATTGGAGGGTGTACCTAGCGTATGTATTCTACCCCCCACTCTACGTCGCCGGTCCGATCATGGGCTTCAACTCCTTCGCATCCCAGCTCCTTTCTCGTTCTCGCCCGCCGCTGAGGGACACCGCAGTGTATGTTCTGCGCTGGGCTGCCTCCTTCTTGCTGCTGGAGGCCATGTCGCACGTGCTGTATTTCAACGCCATCGCCAAGCATCGGGTGTGGGCGAGGTGGAAAGGGGACCACCCGTTGGCATTCCGTGTGGCTGATGTTGGAATCACAGGATTCTGGGTTCTCAACTTTATGTGGCTCAAGGTGAGCTGTGCTAACTGCGTTCGGTACACATGTCTATCAGAGACTCATTTCATATAAATGCAGACAAGGCGGCAATAGATTGTATTTCATTGTTTTATTGACATATATGTGACGGAATGTATAATAAGGGCGCAAGCAACGGAGGATCTGTTGTGCTAGTATCTGCTGACTCGTGCAATATCATTTTGATATTATCCTTGGCGTAGTTTCTTGTGATATGGCGATACTTTCGAGCGATCGCGATGCTCGAAGGCATCCAGGCGCCCGAGAACATGCTCCGTTGCGTGAACAACAACTACAACATCGAAGGCTTCTGGCGGAGCTGGCATGCGTCGTACAACAGGTGGGCTGTCGAACGCTGAGTGCTGTAGAGATGTTTTCGAACCTGTACTATATCTACGTGCTAGAGACGAACGTTATCGAAAACTGGAAACGCAGCCCGTTTGCTCTCACTATGGTGCGGTGAGGCAAAATCGTATCCAGCCTAAACTCGTCTATGACACTGCGAGGCGTATTCAGCGGCGACGACGAGATGCTTGATGGCGCTTTCATTCTTGGTCGACTGCTGTTGCGACAGGTGGCTGGTGCGTTACCTGTACGTCCCACTCGGTGGCTCGTCTCGGAAGTTTCTCACCATATGGGCGGTGTTCACCTTTGTTGCACTTTGGCACGACATCGAGTGGAGAATGGTCAGCTGGGCGTGGCTAATGTGCCTCTTCTTTGCCCCAGAGCTGGTGCGCCTGTTCTCTATCTCACTTGATGCGTTATGTTCGTCTCAATATCTCCATGGCCCCTTACTCATAAACGTCCTTGGATTGCACAAAAGCTTGATGCCTGAAAGAACTCAAGGGGCTAATACTTGAGTTCGGCTGGTGTGGAACGCTGAACTTTCTGTTTATACCAAGTTTTCTATATTCATAGGACTACATATTAATGAAAAGAGGTGCACGAAGCAAAGCACCGAGGAATTGTGAAAAGCACTGCTGATGTAGTGGGTGTGCCGCATGAAGTATGGAAAAGGCAACTTGTGCTATATGTATAGCCGGCGAGCAATAGTGTCAATAATTCATTGCCCGCCGTGCCCGTATTCCTGCCGGCTTCAGATTGTGAAATGGGCTGTAGCTCAGCCGTGGGCAAATCGAGACGGGGTGAAATCAAGCGCGGCGTATCGACACCTGGCGGCCCTTGGAGCCACCTGCAACATCTCGATGCTCATGACTATCAATCTACTGGGGTTCGTGACCGGGGTCGACGGAATATTTGAATTTTTGTCGGCCCTGCTATCGAGTGGCTCGACCTTCATCGCCCTAACTTTGATCACCTTCTATTCGAGCGCACAGGTAAGGAATCCTTATACCGCCATGTAGTTCCTGTCTATTATTCTCCGTCGACGCCCCCCTCGTAATTAAAGCCCTCCGCGACGATCCACTGACCCCCGACTTACTTCAGTTTCTTGATTCCATTTTGGCGCAGTTAATGTTTGCAATTCGAGATTGGGAACGGAGAAGGAGCGCGCAAGCTTTACGGACAGAGTAGATGCAAAACATACACTCCTCCACAAAAGTCCGGACATGCATTATGTTAAGCATAAGCTAGTCAAGAACACGCTCCCCTCTCACCACGTCAAGCACGACGATACCCGAGTACCACCCAATTGTAGGAGAGCCGAGAAGCAAGCAGTAAGCCGCCATCCGGGGTGGTTAGACCTCAGCTTAAAGCGGGTGTTGTCGGTGGAGTTTGTCGAATTAAGCCCATAAACTCCCGAGAAATTGTCTGAACTGCACACGTCATTCTGAGCGCCACGCTTGGGCATTGCTCAAGCGCTCATACCAAGCTGCATACTTCTCTGTGTTCCACATAACCGTATTTTTGGGGGGTTTTTGGAGGGGGTTTGGAGGCGTGGGTGCCGTGTTCAATGCGCGAGGTTTGGTTTGCGGGTGTGTGAATAGAGCACGGAAGTTCACGCCGCTGGCACGGGTGACTTTTTGGAAAGCACGCGAGCAAAAACGCACATGACGCAGGTTTGGATAAACACTGCACGCTGTAAACATGCGAGGGCGATTGGCTTAGGGGAGGGGCGAGGTCCAACTTGGCCGTTAGGGACGCATCACGTTGACGGTGGTGTTTGGAATGCTTGGGTATGTGCTTGTGCCAACCACACCCGCCCCACGCGTGGCACGCGTCGGGAATTGGGCTCGGAGGTCAATAGTAATGAAGAATTAGTAAACATATATCGACAAACCCCGCATAAATCGTCTCAGGAGGTGAGCCGACTTCGATGGGTGTTGCTTGGCACTGCGGCTCAGCGGTGCCGGAATAGTTTGTAAAATAAAATAATTCATAACAAATCGATTTGTGGGAGTTTGAACTCCGGAGTAGGTGCGTTCGACGCGCATTGAAAAGACGCGTCCAACGGTACATTTTATAAAACGTTTGGACCATATATCAGGAAGTTATGATCGCTTGAATATTGTTGCCGAAAGCGGCTTGCCCTTGGGTTGTGCGCATATCGGTGGTAAGTCTAAATACGCGATTTCTTGCGTTTCCCCCACAGCGGCCTGCCCAACACCTCCTCCCTCCGTCGCCTATGCATAATATTTGCGCGACCGTCGCATCAGCGTTCATATTGCGGCGTTGTGCGCCCGTTACTCTTTTCGTCTACCAAGCACGGCGACTGTTTGAAAGAGCGTGCCGCACGGGTGCGGGCGCGATAACCCCAAGTACACATGCCCGGCAGTGTTCGAACTCGCCCCTCGCATTTGTCGGTGCATTCCATTTTGCGCGCAAAAGCATTGCCTGGGATTTCAGGATATTTGTCAATAAAATCGACGCATGATTGCATTTTCTACTTGCGTAGGTGCGAAATCTTGTCCGGACTTTTGTGGAGGAGTGTTGGACGTTTTCAAAATTCCCGTACAGCGGCGGGAGACCGCAAAACTTGGCGAAACTTAGCGGGAACTCGTCAAAACTTTGTTCTTCGCAGCCGAGACCGCCAACCGCGCCAACGCGCTGTCTTTTCCTCTTGTCGACCTTATTGCTCACGTCGGCTGCGGCCGTTTCGTAGTATGCCACCTTCTCCATGTGTACTCGCAAGGCGTTGGCGCCTCGTCCATGAAGCCGAACGACTTGGCAGCGCTCGTAAGGCCGCGCAGGAGTGTAAAGCAACCGTGAGGGTTGTCGAGAAGTGGTGCCGGCGCGCTAAAGCTACCGGGACAGTGGACGACACGCCTAGGGCGGGCAGGCCCCGAGCGCCCTTGGCGTCCCGATAAGCCACCCTCCTTTTGAAGGTGGGTGTAAAGCGCGGCGATCAGTGCCCCCAACTTGCCAAGATGCTGCAGCAGAGGCTAGGAGTGACTGTGGGTGCTGAGACGGTCCGCCGGTACCTAAACAAGTACTTAGCGCGCCAGATGAGGCCGAGGAAGCGTGTTTCACTAACAGTCAAGCACATGCGCGCACGGCTATGCTTTGCCAAACAATGGGTACGGAAGTCATGGCACAATGTGGTTGTGACAGACAGCAAGTACTTTTGGTTGTCCAATAAGGGGCCCGGGAACAAGGAGTGGGTGCTTTTCGAGGATGAACCGCCAACCAAGGTGTCAGAGCAAAATTGTTTCAAAGTGCACGCGTATAGTGGTGTTAGCAAGTATGGCAGGACACCTTTGTTTGTGACAGTGGGGAGCAGCGGCGTTAAGGCAAAGAGCAAGGGCGTAAACGGTGAGGTGTATCTCACCTTGTTGCAGGAGCACATGATACCCGCGTGTGAGGCTTTGATGGCAAAAAGGCCCTCGGCCGAGGCGCAACATCAGTGGATTCTTCAGCAAGATAACGCTAAAGCTCATGCTTGCAAGAAGGTTAGGAATTGGCTTTCGTCTCAATCCGGCTTTCAAGTGATGCAATGGCCTGCCAAAAGCCCTGACCTTAGTTGGATTGAAAACATGTGGGGTATTGTGTCGAGTAGATTACAAAAAAGATTGGACTTGTCCCCGCGCAATTTTGAGGCGGCCATACAACACGAGTGGGAAACAATTCCTTACTCTGCCCATTGCGCCGTGTTCAACTCCATCCCCAAACGGCTAAGGGAGTGCATAGCAAACGATGGAGGAACAACTCACTGTTAGGGTAAATTTAGGGTTTCGGATAGGTTGGCATGCAAATCAGCACAATTTTGATAATTCGACTTTCATCCAACACTCCTCCACAAAAGTCCGGACATGCATTATGTTAAGCATAAGCTAGTCAAGAACACGCTCCCCTCTCACCACGTCAAGCACGACGATACCCGAGTACCACCCAATTGTAGGAGAGCCGAGAAGCAAGCAGTAAGCCGCCATCCGGGGTGGTTAGACCTCAGCTTAAAGCGGGTGTTGTCGGTGGAGTTTGTCGAATTAAGCCCATAAACTCCCGAGAAATTGTCTGAACTGCACACGTCATTCTGAGCGCCACGCTTGGGCATTGCTCAAGCGCTCATACCAAGCTGCATACTTCTCTGTGTTCCACATAACCGTATTTTTGGGGGGTTTTTGGAGGGGGTTTGGAGGCGTGGGTGCCGTGTTCAATGCGCGAGGTTTGGTTTGCGGGTGTGTGAATAGAGCACGGAAGTTCACGCCGCTGGCACGGGTGACTTTTTGGAAAGCACGCGAGCAAAAACGCACATGACGCAGGTTTGGATAAACACTGCACGCTGTAAACATGCGAGGGCGATTGGCTTAGGGGAGGGGCGAGGTCCAACTTGGCCGTTAGGGACGCATCACGTTGACGGTGGTGTTTGGAATGCTTGGGTATGTGCTTGTGCCAACCACACCCGCCCCACGCGTGGCACGCGTCGGGAATTGGGCTCGGAGGTCAATAGTAATGAAGAATTAGTAAACATATATCGACAAACCCCGCATAAATCGTCTCAGGAGGTGAGCCGACTTCGATGGGTGTTGCTTGGCACTGCGGCTCAGCGGTGCCGGAATAGTTTGTAAACTAAAATAATTCATAACAAATCGATTTGTGGGAGTTTGAACTCCGGAGTAGGTGCGTTCGACGCGCATTGAAAAGACGCGTCCAACGGTACATTTTATAAAACGTTTGGACCATATATCAGGAAGTTATGATCGCTTGAATATTGTTGCCGAAAGCGGCTTGCCCTTGGGTTGTGCGCATATCGGTGGTAAGTCTAAATACGCGATTTCTTGCGTTTCCCCCACAGCGGCCTGCCCAACACCTCCTCCCTCCGTCGCCTATGCATAATATTTGCGCGACCGTCGCATCAGCGTTCATATTGCGGCGTTGTGCGCCCGTTACTCTTTTCGTCTACCAAGCACGGCGACTGTTTGAAAGAGCGTGCCGCACGGGTGCGGGCGCGATAACCCCAAGTACACATGCCCGGCAGTGTTCGAACTCGCCCCTCGCATTTGTCGGTGCATTCCATTTTGCGCGCAAAAGCATTGCCTGGGATTTCAGGATATTTGTCAATAAAATCGACGCATGATTGCATTTTCTACTTGCGTAGGTGCGAAATCTTGTCCGGACTTTTGTGGAGGAGTGTAGATCGCGGAACATACGGCACACTGTCGCTACAAATCCAACAACGGCCCACACTTTCCACTAGCAGCAGCAGTCCATTCAGACTCGCATATGCCCATGCTATCTTAAAAGGCAACGCTGCTGCTATCTTAAAACAGTTTTGATGCCGGGATGGCGCTGAATGTAAAGATTTATTGGGGGATCGTAGGAAATCTCCTGCATAATAATATAGGATCTCCTTTCTTGGCGCTCTTGTTTCCTGCGGCATTTTCCCAAGGCACGTCGTATCGGATATCTCTGCTACGTGTCGATGGAGAAAGTAGGGTGGTTCTAGATATGTAGGTGGATGTCAGGGCGTCCTCGTGGGTAGAAGTGGATATTCCCTCAGCTGTTCGACAACTGCTGTAATGTTTCGTAGTACCGTAGTAGTGCGCTGGAGTGGGACGCTCAGCGGTCGACAGTCGACACCAAAGTGATGATTGTTATTGAGATTGAATTTTGCAACACCCTCTACTTCCCTATGTCACTGCAGTGTGCAGTGAAATACATTCTTAAAAAGAATTCGGCATGAAATAGTAATATGCATTGCTCCAAATATTTACGGGTACCCGGGTACCTGAAACTATAATTTTTATTTTCAACACAATGCCAATAATTATAGTGATACGGTAGTAACCATCCTTAACCAGCCCCCAACAAGATTGAAGCCCCACGTCGCACAGCATATTCTCTGCGAGCTTGTCCCCGCGGGTGACAGGAGAGTTCTTGACGCTGCGGGAAGAGTCGGCATAAAACAAGGACAACAAATTAACGACGAACCCCATTTGGAAACAAATCAACAGACTATGAAAATGAAAAGGGTGGCATGGTTAAATGTGTACTTTGACTTTTCATATTATCAATTTTCATAAAATTTGGAAAGTTTATCGCAGAAGATGCTGAAAAGAAAATGATGATGATGATGGGCGCCATTCATAGATGGTTGTGCTGCACATAACGCCAAAATAATAAACATAGGTTTGGATGGTATCAACGAGATGGCCGTCTGGTATTCTGATTTAATATCGTTGGGGATTTGCGAGAGTGACGTCTCGAGATACTGGGCAGGCAGTGCTGCACACAATGTGGACGGGATTTCAAAATATTCCTATACGTAAGTGTCGAGACAAGAGTAGCTCACAGAACCACACAGCGTTCACGAAGAGGGATACTTTATGAAGAGAAATATGATCGAACTCGTGACTACGTAAATAGGGAAACCGCCGCCATTGGCGATACCTCTGTCCCCGATACTGTCCATATGAAGCTGTCCTGTTTGGTTGTTCATCGGGTCGGCACTGTGCAGCCGAATACGGCGAAAAGTATGTTGCCCGCCGCAATGTGAATAATGTAACGCAGTGCCTCGTTTACTGTCCGCTGCTCCCGACTCGGCATTGACCATCAAGCAGCACTGAGGCTGTCTTCAGTCGCTAGTTCTCGAAAACAACAGAGCGTACAGGAGAAAACCGCGAAACTCGGGTTGTATTAGGGTTAGGAATATGAACGAGCGGTGTTTTGGGGGTTTCGTGCGCCGTCGTCCCGCGCCTCTGCCGCCTCGCGTTGTTTCCTTATACGCCACTTGTTTGGCTGATATATTCTGTAGAACGAGTTGGCGTCGTTTCGCGGTACTCTCTCAATTTCGCCCGTCAGCAAATCGGCAAACTCGACCGCCACTGCGTGGTCCGCTCTGACATCGGAAACCTGACGGAGTCAAGAGCGACGCGCACGGGACGGTAAGCACAGTACTGTTAGACATGTTGCGGGAGCAACGGGCGACTGTACGTATCGACGGGGCGCCGTGAAAATGTGGCTATAGAGCGAAGCTGAAACCCATTTGCTGTTTGTGCTCCGTTGTGAGAAATGAAATGCAACAACTTGTCATGATTGCGTGTGAACAAGAACACCAGCAAGGAGATTACAGCTCGAGCGAAGGCGGCGAGGTTGAACGCACCTCGTCACCGTCGGCGCCGATCATCCGTATCCTCTTGTTACGCGTGTCGAGGCAGACCACTCCGACTGGTGCGCAGAGAGAGTCGTGGTACTCCACCAGCATATTGTTCTGATGCGCAAGCAGCACATCCCCCCCTGTGGCCAGCCCATTCCACGAGTTACTCCAGATAGTTAAACCTAACACGATGTTGCTGTGGTCGATGCTCAGGCTGTCGTTAATACACAATATCAGTGGTATTCTTGCCTACAGCGACACAATTAATTCATCGATAGTAGTATTCGGGCACTGGAGTTGCTAATCCATCAATAGGGTATTTTGGGACATATACGTTGAAGTGGTGACAGGCATGTGATGCCTTCAGCTATCCGAGCCTGCCATAAACTTCGATGCATTTGTTTGTGCTATGTGTTAATTTGTGCTTTTCATGGTAGCATCACTGTCAATGTCATCATGACGGTTTCCATGCCACAATTGGAGAGATCAAAAGCCAGCAACGAGTAAGATTTGCGATGCTGTTGCTGTCCATTGATCCATCGATAGTAGATATCTCATAAAGTCATCACATAATTCTACTCGAAGTGTCAAGTAAACCCCTACGTCTTTCCTCAAGGTATGCACTTCTGTTACAAATAAAGCAGTACAGCCAAAGCCGCGGCGGTCCCACCTGCCGAAATCCACCGCACTGGGCTCCCATCCGTGTTTCTTTTATTGGCTTTCCAGTCCAGGTACGGATCACAGTCCTCCAAGCCGCAGCACAGATCGCCGTCCTACATGACGTGCCACGAGCGCCGAAGCCACAATCAAAGTTGCTCCACATACACAGGACAAGCCGCAGTCGTAAGAACATTGAATCATGGAAGTATGTGTAAACGAACTAACGTCGGTGCAGTTGGTACCTCTGGATCGCAGAGCAGCTCCTCCGCCAGCTGCTCTGGGATGGGAGGGCCGCGGGGGTCGTTCCAACTAGATGATAAATCCAGCCGGAGGCTTTCGTCGTCGTGATCAATGGTGTACACCTCGAACCCCTCCGCGTCAAACTGGTATCAAAACCAAGGAGAGAGTGGGAGACGGGACGTTTTGGGCGTATGGTAGGTGCTACCGGATTTACCGACTGATTATGACTCGCATAGACGTGTGCTGTTAGCATGTGTGCGTGGGAGTGTGCATGCGTGCGTGCGCGTGTGTTCCAGAAATTGTGTGAAAAAGTGACTGTGTGTGTGTGTGTGTGTGTGTGTGTGTGTGTATTTGTGTGTGTGCGCGCATACGTAAATGTATCGTAAATGTCTGTGAGCGTGCTCAAAAGCGCTTCTGAGCCGTGCGTCCTTGTGTGTGTGTGTGTGTGTGTGTGCGTGCGTGCGTTGTCACCTTCAAGATGCGCGACTGGCGAAGGTTGTCTCGATTGCATTCGCCAATCACGCCTGTCTGGGATTGGCAACCGTGTGACAGAACTTAAACAAGCTTGGCTTGACACAGTAGCGATGAGGGCATGTGAAGGGTAGGGGACCATCCGGAAGCAGATAAATGGCGATTGTATCAAATGATGTGGATCAAAGAATGTAGAGAAAAAAACAGGTGCGTGCTTCTGTACCTGAACGAATGCGGTGTTACTCAAGACGGAGATAGACTCTGCATAATTCTGGCTCAAATGAAAGTGTCCTGGTTGAAGGGAACACGCAATTGTCATAAGTTGAAACGCCCACTGTGTGTTGGGGCACACATCAACACTCACGTACACACACGCTTACTTGCACGAACAAACACATAATAACATATACACCCATTTGTATAAACACACATACACTCTTCCCATAAAGTCCGTTACTAGTGAAATAGGGCCTTTCGCGTAGGGCGGGTGTTATCATGTAGGGTTTCTAGGGTTTAATTGTACTTTAGCTCGTTGAAAAGGCGGACCGAAACTTGTGTTGACGGTGAAGTAAAGGGGGAAGCGAGGCACAAATGGGGCCCGTCACGGCTACGAACTGACGTATTAGGGTTTGCGGGTCAACCCCGATTTCGGGGCATACCCTGATTCGGCCGCCCCGGAATTCGGATTTTCCACACTTTGGCTCGTGAAAACTCCCGAAATCGGCGACACAACACGCGATTTTTATGGTCCCAGCATGTTGTCCGCAAACATGGGAGCACGTGGGTGTGATGGCATGTGCCGTTAAGATGCTTGACGTGGGTGGGATAGGGGCCGGAAACCCACAGCTTGGGATGCTTAAAAAAGCCTAACTTTGCCATACGGTGTCCGATTCGAGCAAACCAAGTTGCAAATGGAAGCCCTGTCCCCAAACAAATATATGTATCCAACCTAATTTACGCCTACCGGCCGGTTTTCGCGTCAAATCCGCCGTCCGATGCCATCTAGCCCCTCGTACAGCCAACTAAAGCTTTTAGGGTTTCAAAATCTGCCACATTCGCGCGGGGCTAGCAACCCTTGGACAGGTGGTACCCGCACACCCGCTCCGCCAATACGCTCAACAATCAGCGCTCTATATTTCGTCTATTCACGGCGTCACCCATTTCATGCCCCATGTTGGCATGGTGCCGTGCCATTTGCCGCATGCCAAACCAAGGCCCGTGCTAGGGTACTTTGAAAGCTCCCCGCCATATTTCACGCCCGGCGGTGCGAAAGCTTGAAAGGCCAGCGATCCGCGCGCTAGGGTGCTTACACTCCAAGTCAACCGTCCCTCAAGCCCAATAGGTCCCTAGCCCGTGCTCCTTGCCTGTATTTTCGGGCACTTGGCAAGAAAACCTAGTGCACACGATATGCCATTCCCGATTGTGCAAACATGCTGAAAGCCCAATTTCGAGTAGTCTCCCGGCTTATCGCGACACTACGTGCACCGAGTCCCGCATAGAGGCGTGCATAACATGCACATCCACAAATTTCGGCCTGCAAAATTTCGGCCGCAAATCCAACGTGTGTGCCCACAATAATCGGAGCGTGCCGATAGAGGTGCTCACGTCAGTGAGCAACGCGCCGTGGTGTGTTGTTCGAAAGTCATTACTCTACCCCCCAATCGAATTGCATGGCCATCGCGGCTGTGCGTGGCGGGTAATTAAATGCGTGCCACTAGTAACGGATTTTATGGCAAGAGTGCATAAACACACACAAACAAGCAAAAAGACAAACAAACACAAAAATTAAGGACATACATTTACACACACACACACACACACACACACACACACACATGAAAATTTACACAGCCATACATACACACTCACACACATGCACACGCACACATACACATGATGGATAAATATACAAACACTCACAAATACGCAGGCAAACTCACAAACGATTACATACAAACACACACACGCAGGTAAACACACACCCACACCCACACAAGCACCCACAAACAATCACAAATTTACAGTCATAAACAAACACACGCAAATGGACGCCAAATACATACATACACACCCACACACACGCGTGGGTAAACACAAACACACACACACAGACAAAAACAAACACACACACACACACACACACACACACACACACACACACAAACAAATGCAAATTTACACAGCCATACACACACACTCACACACACACACACTCACACACACACTCACACACACACACACACACACACACACACACACACACACACACACACACACACACACACACACGTGATGGATGTACCTGAAAACCACAGTTTTATGTTGTGGCAGTTGTTCACGATACGCATGAACTGCCCTGGGTCTGAGGAGTGATTGAGCCAAGCGCATCGGTTCTTGACATGGACGCTCTGAACAACTGCGCGCATGAAAAAAATTATGTAGAAGTCAAAAAATTCGCATGTTTAGCAGTGCGTTCGATCACATACGCCAATTTGAAGTGAAATTCGCAATGTCTGAGCAGAAATCAGGACGAGCACACACTTGGGATTGCAGATAATATGGGACCCCAATGACAACCCACTCACCTTTGAGACCACATCCCATGGGCGGCGCATGAGAGAAGACGACGATGTTCTTTTCCGAGTTTGCCTCCACCGTCTCCTCGAACCACCTCATTTGAGCATCGTCGATGAACACCTGAACAGTTTTACAGGGACCGTTTACAAGGCTCAGGAACAAACCGAGAGACAGTGCCACGTGTGCATGACCTACCGCAGGTTGTGTTGGCTGCACTGACCTCGTGTGCGCTGTGCTTGTTCGACCTGAACCTGACTGTGGAAAGCCCAATGGCAAGCACTGCGCCAAGATCCTGCACACAAGGATGAGAGTGCTCGGACACGCACCACCTCCCACACTCCCTCCTCATTATGGGGGCTGCTAGGGTTACACATGCAATAACCTTGTGACTCGCTCTTCCATTTGCCTCATACCCCTGCACACCTTTGACCAATAGTGCGTGTCCTGGCAAAAGGTGCGCAGCCAAGCAGCAAGGTTGTCCTCATCCGTTTTAAACTCCTCGCCCTTCAGTCACCATTCATTCGTTCCACAGTGCTTCATACTCAGCCATGTGGGTGGAGGTTCCTCCACAACCCTAAAATATTGCGATACAGACGTCCTGTGACCACGAAATTATCAATGAAGGGGTGATTAGCACGGACCTCGAGATCGTGATTACCCGTGATTACTCCAACTGGGAAGCCAAAGCCGGAGAGGAAGTCCTTCGCGGTATCGAAGCACTGTTGGCTGCCTGGGTCGCAGGCGTAGCCGCCAAGGTCGCCGAGTTGCACCACTCGACACCCCTCTCTACCGCCACAAACCTCTGGTAATGCTCGAACAATCTGAACAAGCCAGAATTTCTGAGTGAGTCAGCACCGGTATCAGTAGTAGTACTATAGTCATTGACTGCCTTTATCAGTGTCAGTAAACGAAGTTACAAAGCTGCACTCAGCGACGAGAAATCGATATTTGCAGGAAAAAGGCAGCCGTGCCTGATCTCTTGCTTCTCGAAACAGATGCATCTGTGATGGCTCCAAGTGCAGGTCTCCCAGAATGCCGATCGCGTACGTGTGCCCCTGTCTGGGCATAGAACGGGTGTTTTCAGAGTTCGCACGTGTGACGCCCTCTGCGGCTCCGACCATTTGATTTCTAGTTGAGACAATGCCTGGCATTTCATGTTTGGAACAAAAGTAAAGTAGAAAAGCTAAAACAAAATGGACTGCCGAGCAGGACCAAGACATAGCACGATACTTCTAGCGAGCCGCGTTCATAGCACTCTGACTTGTATTGTACGTCAGCAACTGAGTCTGTCAAGGATGCATTTATCTTTCTGAGGGTTTGAGCGTACCTGTCGTCACTGAAGTCTTGAAACGCGCTACACTGACATGTAGCACCAGATTTAAGAGACGTGCAGCCGCATTTTCGCTTAGATAAGCGCTGGTTTTGACGTGGGAAACGACTACTGAGCGCACCCCGTTGCGGTTGAGGTTGTCGGACGGACAACCTATAATCCAGAGTGCAAGCGTACCAGAACTCAGACTCGCACCCCACAGGAAATACAGTCACTCGTCAGGACCACAGCTATATAATGGATATTGTGTCAAAGCTTTGATGGGTATCCGCGAAAATAAATATGCAACTGAAATTACTAAGAAACCGGCGGCCACTGCAGCGGTATCAGCGAGTTCCAGCGAAGATGAGCGGGTGAAGCGGGAGTTCGCAGACCTGTTTTCCTCTTTCCCTCTCCAGCACGCTTTTGCTCCTGAAAAGGAATTACTGCTGCTAGCAAGTAGGGTCCTTCCACCCGCGCCGAAAACAGGAGGAAAATGATGACCCCGGCGACGAGGGACTGGCGGACTCGCTGGGCGTGGGTTAGACAGGATCAGCCACTGAGCCGACGACACGTTGCACTCGCTAGCCATTGTGGTGAGGGTTGTATCCCGCACAGAAGGCACAGTCTGTTACGACTTGACAACTACGTCGACACCCCTAAAGGTTGCGCTTTCACATTGGTCACGTCACGGCAGCAAGGGTAGCGACGAAATGTGTTAGCTGCAACCCCTCACATCGCAACCAACCCTCTGCTGAGGTAGCGCTCCTGGCGCAGAAATGTGGTTATGGGTTTTTTAGCACGGCGCCCACTACTCCTGGTCCGTCGGTTCATGTCGTCTACCAACATTAAATATGTAGATGAACACTGGTTAGGTTCTTGCGTAATATATCTTCCGGGGATTTTTTTTATGATGTTTTCTTAAATAGACAATGATAAGAGATATCAGCGAGATTTGCCACCGCTCGCGAATGACGCTGAATGGCGGACGAATGACGGCATTATTACTGTACTAATTAGCGACTATTGAAAATATCCGCGATGCCTTATTGCAGGAGGGCAGTGCTGACGCTGTGGCATGCCTTCCTGTTCATCGGGCTTAGGTTTTTTCCTCTCTTCTTCTTTTTGCTTGGTGGTTTATGCTGCATTCTCTTCTAAGAAATTAATTCTTGAAAAATATTCTCAAAAGAAAAGAAACGACAATGGAACCCCCCGAGCAAAAAGGAGAGAAGAGGGAAAAACCCTCAGGCCTGAGCCCGAGGAACAGGAAGGCATGCCACAGCATCAGCACTGCCCTCCTGCAAAGCGTTGCGAAGATAGGAACCCAAAGTACCAGCATGAAGAATGCTGTTTTAAATATTTTCTTACAAGAAAAAGCAGCGGATACCACCAAGCAAGAAGAAGAAAAAAGGAAAAAGCCTAAGCCAAGAGGAAGGCATGCCAGAGCATCAGCACTGCCCTCCTGAAAAGCGTCGCCGAGATAGGAACCCAGAGTACCATGAAGAGCAGCACAAAGACGTTGCATGAATTCTCGCCGCATACCCCCCCAAAAACGCCGAAAAGGAACATAAGTAGTTCGACGAACAAAATGTTACAGACGGACATAACTGCCAGAGCGCAAAGAACGAGAGTCAGTAGCACCAATGCTATGGGAGCAACGAACTGCCACCAAAATAGCTAGGCGATCAACCAACTCAGCCGCTATAGGCGCAAACCGGCCTTCATCATCAAGAGCAAAGGGATAATAGTCATGGACCCATTGAACCGAAGGCGTGCCAAGCAAAGCAGAAGTGCGGAGGTCCGCATCGAGTTTGACATGCTGAGCTCCCAATGTAAGATTGCCCGGGAGTGGGAGACGAGCACATATACGAGGAGCATTGGTGTTCGTGCGGGCACTTGTAACCGTCACAGCAATAACAAGATGACGGTGTGGAGCCAAAAAGTCTAGCCAAACCACATCCCCATGACGATCTCGAGAAGCTCTCGACCGAATACGGCGGACCTCCAACCGCAAGTCCCGCCCCTTAGTAGCCCCCGCTTCAAGCATGAACTCTTCAAGCACGTGGACAATCCGATCGTGGAGCTGAATGACGTACCAAGAGCATGTATATCAATTGTAGAGAGCTCACCCGACATAGAGGTGCCCGATACCGTCGACGATTATCCAGACCCAAGAGACTCTGAGGGAGCCTCATTGCACCGAGGGCACTTCCGAACATGAGAGGCGCGCTCCACAGTGAGGCCAAGCACCCAATGCACTGCCATCGTATAGCAATCGGATGGCACCTTGAAACTAGACGCATGTGAAGCGTAAAAGAGAGCCAAAGCCCCGCGACCCGTACCCGAAATCACCCTCACATAGTCCGGTGGGGAGGGTCTGCAAAACGCCAAGAGGTCAAAGTAGGCCCGGGCACGAAGAATGCGCGACAGACCCCGTTGAATGTGGCCCCCGGAATCTCCCGAGCAAGTGAGAGCATCGGGAGTCGGAAGTTGTAAGCAAGTCAGTTAGGGAGTAGGCACCACCGCAGTGTTGACCGGGTGAGATACCACCAACTCGACATCGGGCCCAACATAATCGGAAAGGTCTTGATTTGGTGTTATAGTCAACACCACGAGATCCGATTCCAAAATCCCGCCCACAGTGGAGATCGTATCATACGAACAACGCAATTGGACCGCCCACGGTAAAGTAGAAGTGGCAACATTCAATATTTCTTGTCGGATAAGACCGCACATAAGATCTAGCGACTCGGACTCGAAATTGGAAATTGGACTCGTAATCAATAATAAGGTTGGCGAGGGTCACAATGAATGAAGCATAGTGAGCAAGCCCAGCGTCGAGCTCGAGGGACGGTACATTAGGCCCCCCAAACTCCGCCGGGGGGGGAAGCTGGCGCTTAGCACAATTCAGTTGATCGAGCATTTGTATGTCCTCAGAAACGCCAAAGATTTGAAAAACTGAAGTGCGAACAACCTTAATAGCAAGAGCAAGGTACGATCGGCATATATCATGGGGGGGTGCGGGGCAAGAACCCATAGCGGCGTACCGCACACATGATCAGCAAACGAAAGCAACATGTGTCCCTCCGAAGTCCGACATAGCAAAGCAAACGATCTTGTCCAAGAGAAGTCGATGAGCCTTCACGGTGTTCGTCTTGCAACCAAGAATGAACATATTTCTCATTGTGAGATGAGTTCTCATCATCAGGAAGTCCGTCGCCAAAGGGGCTCCTAGATTACTAGTACATGCAACAACGGGGACATTCGCCCACGAGCGAAGCATTGTTGGGGTGGAAATAATACACCGTGGAGTCCCATGAATATATCATCTCAACCAACGGGATGATAGGGTGCAAGTGTAGTACTGTTTTGATATTATATTATTGTGTTAATGGTTATTCCCCTCCGTTTCCCTTGTATATGTTCAGACACAAATGGAAAAAATGCCCATTGTGCATAATCGATACGCCATTTTTAATTGTACTAAATCAAACGTTTTCGATTTTGCATATTCGTCGCCGATTATGCATAATCGGCGTCTTGATATGACGATTCGCTTCAAAATCCGACATGATTACTTTGGAAAGACGACGCGGCGATTGGTGTGACGGCTTTGGCAACCTCCACTACTTATGTAGCGACTGGCATGGCCAATGTTGGCAGTCACATTAGCATCGCGCCGCGCCGCGCCGCGTGTGGCATATCATTACCGGATTGTGGCGCGATGCTGGTGAGGCTAACACAAAAGCTCGTCGGATTGAAAATGTAATTACACGGAGCACTATATGTAGAAACGTGGACAAGGAAAGGGGGGGGACAAGAAGGTCTCGTCAGATTAGAGCCCTTGAAAAACATACACTCACAATGTTCTCATACACGACGACGATTAAGTGAAGTCGGACGCATAGATTCAATTTTGCATACGCGTCGTCAACCTGACGCCGCGTATGCACAATCAGCGTTTTCTCCCCGGCATGCGCGAGTCGACGTAGGCAATACTATGGGCACCCATGGTTTTTTACGTCTTTGCGGGGAGCCACTCATGCTTAT
>JAPMLY010001983.1:37500-63750 GCA_026401115.1 Tetraselmis chui | reverse complement strand
AACCGTGTATGATTGAACGTCCATGAGGCTCTTGGCTCTCGTGCTAGTAGGTTATCTCGTTTCGTGTGTGCTTAACAATATGACTGAGATACACGCGAACATTTTCGCACACTTTAATCAACATAGAACTACTGATTAATGTAGGACCACGAGTAGTCGACATGCACAATCGCTGTGGTTCCGACGAGCCTGACCTAGCCGATTGGGACCCTTCTTGGTACATGCACGACAAAGGTGCTTTCAATGAAGGCAACTCCCTTTCTACGGCCGGCACATTAAAACGATCGCTACCTTTCTAAACCTCCTTATGCAGCCGTAAATCTAAGGTTATGTCTTGGATTCGCTTTGGTTTCCCGCTCGCTTGGAAGGGCGCCCCCCCCCTCCCACATGTTGACGTGCCGAATTGGAAATCGGCAGACCAAGACTCCGAGTTTGTCGACGCGTTTGTCCGTGAGATGGTGGCTGCCGGCTACGTCTCCCATACTGACACAATACATATTGGGATTAATCCCCTTGGCGCCGTACCCAAGCCTCGGTGTTCTGACATGCGGTTTATTGTAGATATGCGTCATGTCCACAAGTGGATTGACGTCCCCAAGTTTATGTTCGAAGGCCTTCACAACTTTAAAAACCTCCTATTTAAAGTTGATTATATATTTCATATCATTAAACTCACGGGTTCAGCCACATTGAACTTCACCCCACGGCGAGACGGTTCGTTGGCTTTTGCTTGCGGAGCAAGTACTACGTTTACAACGTAGTTCCCTTTGGGCTACGCAGCGCCCCTTACGTGCTCGCTAAAACCGTCTCAGTTTTGGTAGCCGGTTGGCGTGAAGCCGGTATCAAAGTTCTTCGTTACTTAGGCGACTCATTGTTCTTGCGTCAATTGGAAGCGGACATTTTCCGCCTAGCTCTGTTGGGAGCCGATTTACGCAAAGATGATTTTTCGTTACTTTGGAGAAAGGTACGAGACATCCTGCAAGTGAAATCCGACACCTGGGTTTCATGGTCAATTCCATAAAATAAATGTTTACCGTTCCATGTGACCATTGGGACATATTATACTCATGCATCACCTGTTTGATTAATGCTCGCCGAGGCCGAGGCCGCGTCAGCGCTCGCTCACTAGCCAAATGCGTAGGCCAAATGATTTCAATGCGAGTAGATGTGGGCCCCACGGCCCAGTTTTTACATAACACTTATTATATAAAGCCCTTAACTCGCGGTTGTTCGGGTGGTCGTCATGGGTGACTCTGTTGTCGGAATCACTTTCCGAACTACGTTACTTACAGTCGCTCGGCATAGTCTCCTCTACATGCCTAATCTGGCCGACAGTCAAACGATTCTCCATTAATCTAGAAAGAGACGCTAGCGACATCGGCTGGGGAGGCCTTATGGTTCGCTGGTCTAGCGACGCCTCCGTCTTAATCACCCACGAGTTTTTAACCGGTGGGAACGCGAACAATCCTCCACTTATCGCCAACACGCAAGGCTACTACGCTTCATAATGTCTTTTGTCGCCCTTTGTGCGGGCGCCTTGGTGATTATTCAGATAGATAGTCGTAAGCTAACTTTTACTGTGGGCCGTGGGTCCCGCTCACCACTCCTTAACGGCCTCGCAACAAAACTACATGATTTCTTCACGGAACACTCTATTGCCATAAAGATGAACTATATACCTCGGAAGTTAAATCAGATCGTTGACGACGTCTGTAGATTTTGGACGCGGACGACATGATGCTAAATTTGAAATATTTTCCGGTTCTAAACTCGCGTTGGGGCCCACATACATCGGATATACTCGCTAGCGGTAAAAACACTCATTGCGATAGATTTTTCTCGAAACGCTGGTGCCATGGCACATCAAAGAGCTAATCTCTTTGGGTTTTAGTGCGCGAAATTCAACAATTGGATTGACCCGCCCTTCCGGCTTATTGGCGACGTTATTTCCCACTTAAACAATTGTTTGGCTACCGCTACGCTTTTTGCCCCGTTTTGGACCTTTTCCTTCTGGTGAAATTTGCTAGCGCCTCATGGTGTACACTTCACATAACTTGTTATTGATTGGACTTGGTTACCTAAAGATAATTCTGTCCTCTTCCTTCCGGGCCAAAGCAACGGTAAGCAGGGACCACACCGGCTACCATTGTGGCAGGTCTTGGCGATTCGGCTCAGTTTCGCGCCGCGTTGCACACGCTTGTCACCCTCAAAACGGTGCTGAGCCTAGGGCTGCCAAGCGTGTTCTCCCGTGCGTAGTAGTGCCCCCCCCCCCCCCCCCCCCGTAACTTCACGCAGAATAATTCCCCTTGGAACACTATTGGAGTTAATTATGATGATCCGGTCGAAACGACGACCTTAGTTAACACCCTTTATTATCAGTCTGCACACGGGAATGTCGCATTTAATGCGGCCACACAATATTCCTATATCCGTGGGAAAAAATCTTACACTGGTGTAGCTCTCTACCGAAACCCCGTTGTCCCCTCCCGGCAAACGACGTCACGGTAGCTTATTTATATTTACATGCGGTCGCTCTTTTAGCTACCTCATTTTCAACACTTAAAATAGCTTCAACGGCTGTAGCTCTTTTCCAGAAATTAACATGTTTTACCATCTTCCGACTTTGTCACCACTAGCTTATTTTGTGCCAGAGGCGGTAAAACCTTAGAATTGGCACGGCACCCACTACTCGTAAACTACCCTTCCAGTGGAGGGACGTCTCCGCATGTCCGCCTTCGCCTCCGTTTATGCGCCACCCGATTGTGACCCACCTTATTGTCACTTGGTGCTTGTCGTCCTATGTGTGATCACCTTAGGAGCTATGTATCGATTTGATGACGCGGCCAACCTGGTCCGGACAGAAATCAAATTCGGGTAGCATGGTAACGTTGTCGTCTCTTTTAGAAAACGCGAGAACGATCAATACCGCCGAGGTACTTCTTTAGCCATAGTGTATAATGTCCGTGGGACAACATGGCCGGTCATGGTATTACGCCGTTTGCTTGACCGCGTGCCGTGCGAGATCGGTAAAGATAAATCTACGCGTGTCTCTTATGGTTTTAAAGGCAGCCACGCTCGAAACTTGGCGGATGATACAACGCCGAATGGTTACAAGATTACTTCCGGACAATTCACCCGATTATTAGCCAATGGTTTGGCACCCTAATGTGGATTTCAGCTAAACATTTCTTGTCGGTCTATGGCTCCCACTCCGGCCGTATTGGAGGCGCCTCAGCGGCCGCCAACGCTAGCGTCCACATATAAAGATGGGGCCAGCATATGGGGTCCAACTCCCGTAGATGTCAATTTAATTATATGCAACTCAGTGACTCCAATATGATATCTATGTCGTTCGCGATTATGAGTGACGCGGAAAATTTCCCGGATGAAAGAGTTCACAACTCCAAACCGGTTAGACACCCCCCAGATGCCTTGTTTGACACACATGCCCATAGTAACACCGGCCCCGACACCTCTACCGTCCCTATCGTGGAGGGCGTACCAGACGCTTTTTTGTTCGCGTGGAATAATTAATTAGTTTTCGAAACCGGCACAATTTGCTTTAAACTCAAAATAAATATTTGCACACGACCTTTGGCTCCACCGATCTTGCTAGACTCTCGGTCCGTACACTTTGAGCCTACCCAACTAGTGAGTTGGCATATCATGTCTTGCTTGATTGCATGATGTAGTGCATAGAAAACATGGAGTTTTCCGAGTGCAATGGATGCAAGCAGAACGAATTCATGTTGTACTACGCACTTGAACGGAGCGACCGAAAATGCAGGTTTTCTGGGCGCGTAGTAGCATGCTTTAGGGCAGCGACCTGTGGGTCGGTGGCCATTCTCTCTCGAGTCCCACTGACTGGCAATCTTGCCTCGCCCCCCCCCACCCCCTCCCCCCCCCCGTCCCCACCATGTTAATCGATTGGACTAATTCGAGGTTACTAACGCTTGGCAATTGGCCCCTTTTTTAAAGATGCGATAGCGCGAATAATAACGATACCGTTGTCTTGCAGGTTTGGTGAGGGATCAATGTACGTCCTCCCTTGGAGGGTGCGTCACCCCGGCGGAACGCCACACCATAATACTCCATGTAACTACAACCCATTGGAACCCCCCGGACGATTTAGGACATGGAGAGCGTAGGGAGCACGTGCGAGGGTTGAAGAGTAGGGAGACAATACTACGAGTACGAAATGGCTGGAGGAGCAGTCGTACTTCGAGTACTTATTTCTAAGTGGCCGGTATTGTAGTAGACACTGAGAATGTTAATGACAGTAAGACAATACTTGGCACATAGTTTCCTTCATTTTTTTAACCTATGCCCATGTTCGGACCACCTCGGTCAGTTCACTGTGAACCTACCTGTGGCGGTTAGCCTCCTCAAGATAAACGCTAGCACAAATCAGTTCTAGTCTGTCTAGTTTTGGCGTTGCAAGATGGCAAAAGATGTTGTTGATGAAAGATGTTGAGAAGATGTCTCACTGCTGTACTTAAGCAGTATATGTTGTAAGTGAACAAAGGAATTGTTAAATGGTTCTGTCACCTCCCTCTACTGCACTGGGCTTAAATAGGTTTCTGTCTAGCTAGCTTACGCCTTCTTGCTTCGCTTACGTGTCAGGCGTTAGGGCTTTTCAACCGTCGTCATATGTCTAGAGACGCGGCTCATCTAGCATTGAGAATCACGATGCGGCATGTTCTGCTCGCAGAGAACTCGCTTAGGCGCGTCTTATAGCTAGTTAGATTAACTGTGCGTACCGGGAGGGACTGGTCGTACAGTAGCATAAGTACCCTTATGAATATTGCAGTAGCGACGTACCCACGTTTGTGCGTCCGTCCGATGGAAAAGCACAAATTGGAATTAGTAACGAGTACATGTACAATGTCCTGCAATGTACTATTGTAGGATTGTACTCGTCACACTCGTACCCTCCCCCTCTTGACAGATCTTGAGGCCGACGCGAGGCAGACCTCCGTGGTCTAAGCTCCCTTAATGAAGCAATTAGTGGGACTCAAGAATGCGCGCTGGGTGAGCGTGCATGAAGTCAATGTACGCCTGAGTCTTGGCAAACTTGTGCCATTGGGGCGTCGCCAAGAAATCTTGTAACGCTGTTGTCCGGTGTACTTCGTTCAACTGGTGCCATACAGTTGGAATGTCGTCATCACTGAAGTGCGTCATGAAGACCAGATATTTGCCTCGTCGTCCGAGTTGCGATTTGATGCACACAACAGATGTGCGAGACGTCAAACTCCTCGTCGTCTCCTTCAGGAAAAGTTACCGGGACAACTGGTCGTAGCGGAGCGGTTGAGCAGGGTCGTAGATTGTTCACATGGAACACAAGATGTAAGCGAACTGTCGTTGGAAGTTTCAATCTGTAATTGTGTTTCCCAATTTGCTCCTCCACTGTAAAAGGTCCAAGATGTCGGTCTCTGAGTTTCCGGTTCGGTTGTCCACGTAGAAAAAGGTTTGCTGTGACGCTTGACACCTTGTCTCCTATGGCGAAGTGTGGCGCTGAAGACGGTTTTGTGCGCGCTTGCATCTCGGCCTTGTGTAGCTGTAACACAGAGCGTACCAATGTGTGTATTTCTTGTAACAATCTTAACCGTTTTGTTGCGTCTTGCGAAACTGGGATTGATGGTCGCATGCTAAACAACGGCTGTAGTGGGCCATGCGATGTCGTGGGCCATGGTAGCGGCTGTCGCGGCTAGCGGTGGTAGGTCGTGTTCCTCGCATAACTGGACGTATGGTTTGATCGCGTTGTTGTACGTGTCGGACGTGCTTTTCGCACAAGCGGCGGTCAGTAACTCGAGCGTTTTTGCCCCAAGGCTGCCAGTGCCTAGTAGGCGTGGCATGTAGGTGCGCATCGAGGCGGCCCAAGGGTTGTTGCAGCCGGCCACCTCTATCTTGTAGCGTACTTTTGGTGCTCGGGTGGGGTACTTCTGGACTACTGCCTCATTTGTTGTGTGTTGAACATGGTCAAGGTAGCACTGACTGCGCCCTTGTGGAGGTAAAACCAAGTCGGGAGGGAATCCGGAAGACAATGACGGGCAAGTGAGGCTTGCCGATTGTACCGCGTCCGTGCCGCCGCCCGGGACGGAACAAGCGCGCGGGCCGGCAAGACCGTCTCGTGGCACGCCAACTCGGTAAGGGCATTGTGCCACGCTTTGCCTTGCCAACGGGGGGCGACCATGGTGGCTGCTGCGCCGCTTTGCTGTAGTTTTTAGGCGAGTTCAAGTAGTAGTGGCCATGGAGGGCTGCACCAGTTGTTTTCTTCTTGCTTGTACGCATCGGCGTGGTGAAGGGAGTCCACCGCTTCGCACGACGGGTCGAGCCAGTTTGCGTTGTAACGGGGAAGTAGCGTGTTGAGAGCCGACGCAAATCGATCGATCGTGTGTGGGCCGAATTGAGTGTCCATTTCGTGGAACACGGAGGGGTCTAGCTGCCAGTCGTCGCTGTCGAGGTGGCGGTTGAGCTTGTCTGCCCACGTGCTCGCCGCGGAACGGGTGTACCGGGGTCTAATGTGAATGTTGTTGGTGTCCAACAGGTACTAGAGTCGGCGTAATTCGTTCATCATTTCCGGGGAGCGGGACGTAAGGCCGGCCATGACGTAGCAAGCTGCCTGGTTGTCCTCGTGGAGGAGGATGTTGCGGCCAACGAGATGTGGCAAGAAGTTGAGGACGGCCAGACGGACGGCCTTCATTTCCTTCTAGGTTATGTGTTGGTGTTCGTCCTCTAGTCCCCAGAAGCCACGTGCTTCGCGTCTGCCGTTCAATACTGCCCCCCAACCACACCCCGAATTGTCGCAGTGTATGTATGTCGACTCGACTGGGCGGTGAATGTTCATTTGCGTGGCTGGGTACCTGTGTCCACCAATGTAGATCGCGACGGAGCTGAGGGGCGAGGCGGACTCGGCTTCCCCATTTGTCGCCGAGTACGGAGTGCAGTTTGCGCATGAAGAATCTTGCAGCCGGGATAGCGAGAAAAAGGTACTGCGCCTGTCATGCGAATGATTGGAGTTCCTTGACACGGAGCCATCTGATGGCTCGTGTAGCATGTTGCAGTAGTTGCCGGGCTTGTTTGGCGAGCTTTTGAAGCTTTGCTGCTGGGGCGAAGAAATAACATGTTCTTGTGTCAATGTCGATGCCCATGTGGTGGCCGTATTGCGTCGGCTCCCAAAAACCTTTGGAGAGTTGGCGGAGAAGGCCGAGACTAGTGAGGAGGCGGTCGACGCGCTGACGGAGCGCTAGAGCAATAGCCCGGGTGGCGGCGAAGAGGAGGAAGTCGTCGACGTAAGGTGAGATTTTTGCGCCGCGCCACCGCGTGTGTCGTAGGAAGCGCTTGCTCGGTCTGTCGCCGTCAGGCTGCGTAGGCCTCCCTTGGTGTGTCGTAAACCCACCGGGGTCGGGTTGTCGGAGGTTTCGTACGAGTGTGTCCGTGAACGCGCAGAAGTGGTAAGGGCTGAGCGACCATCCCATCGGTAAGCCAGCTAGCCCATACAGTTGGCCGCGCACGTTTAGTGTTAGGAAGTCGCGCTGCTCCGGGATGATGGCCGAGGCGTAGAACCCGTCCTTTAGGCCGAACGAGAACATGTTGTCGCCCTTCCGTGTGAGATGTCGAACGCCTAGCATAGACTCCATCCGTAGTCGCTCTTTGACGTTGAAGTTGTTCAAGTGTCGTAGGTCGACGATAAATCGCCATTGATTGTTGCCGGGCTTGGCGACTAAGAACAATGTCGATACGTATTCGTTGCAAGTGGTGCGCTCCCAGGCTCCCGTCTCCGCGAGGCGCGCGAGTTCGGCCTCGACGAAGGTGAGTTGCTCGGGGGTAGCGTTTAGTAGGGATACGCCTTGGTTGAACGGGGGTGGGGGTCGATCGTATAGGAAGGGAATAGTAACGCCCTCCCGGATCCATCTCAAGACTTGACCGCTCGCGCCGATATCTTTCCATGCTTGCCAATTTCGCCGCGCGCGATGACGCATGTAGTTTGAATCTGGTGTGCATGTATCGGCGCGGCGGGTCACCCCGTCATTCCTCCTTGTCGGCCTCGGTCTTCTTGTGTGCCTTGTCGGTAGCGGGGAGGGGGCGGCTTCCCGTGCGGTCCTTAGGCTTGGCCTTGTGTTTGTCCTGCTTGTCCGGCTTGTCGTTCGGCTTGTTTTGTCTGTATGGTAGAGGCTTGTCCGCCTTGAATTGTGCATCTACTTGCGCCTTTGCAGTTGCTGTGATGCCGACTTCGAGTCGCTTGTCCTCCAGAGTTGACATGAGTCCGTCGACGACGTTGCCTCCACGTTCGAAGGCGATGGTGTCGAATCATCGTTTGTAGACGAGCCGCTCGGCGACTCGTTCTTCGTCGGTGAGGATCTTCTTCGCCTTGAAGCGCGTGATGTAGGTGAGTCGCGCTTTCCCCGCTGAGGCCATTGCTTGATGTGTACGTAGCGCCGCGTCGACGAGTGAGTAGGCGTAGGCTGTTTCGTCGGGGGTAGAGGTGACCGCGCGAATCGTTTCCATAGCAGTTTCGAGTGCCGAGTTAGCGGCGGTCGTAAATACACCATAGCAAAGCATGTGTCGATACTCGTCGCGGGAGGAGGTTCTCGTGTTATCAGTAAAACAATTGCCGGCCTCGACGTGTCGAGGGGTCCAAAGCCACGGGACTTTTGTGCCGGAGGGGGGTAGGCATCCCGCGAACGTACGGGACGCGAAGTTTGTCCACTCTCTAGGGTCGATGCACTCTAGAGGGGTGTCTTAACTATCAGCGGGTAGAGCGTCGTGCTCGCGTCGTCCACCCGCAGCTGTCGAAATCGGTTGTGGGGATGGCTGAAGTAGTGTGTTTTGTTGGCGCGGCTGCAATGGATAGAGTTTCGACCTGGGCTGCTACTTGATGTATAATATTTGTCAGCAATTGCAGTTGGTATGGCAGATGGGTTTAGGGTTTGCGTGGATAGCAAGTCCACGATGCCGTTTGCGTGAGCGATAGAAGGTGGACACACAATTGCTGTTGGTGCGTCGTATAGTGTGCGGACATTATGCTGTTCGTGCGTGCGTGGGCGCTTGAACCGTTAGGGGAGATGTAACGTCGGAGATAACGCATGTTCCTGCGTAATTCTACCCCTGTAATTCAAACCTCTATATTACCAATTTGACCATAAGATAGGAAAGTACCTAAGCCTAGGATCAGGAAGGGCACGCTATTAGCGTATATAGCGACAAAATCTGTTCTATCTCACATTTCATTTACTTTCACTGAAGAGCATATTCCCCTCAAGGGATAGCTTCATATCTGGTACGCGGCATCCCGACGTACTAGAACGTACCAAAACGTACTGAAACGTACTGAAACGTACCAAACGTACAACCACATACCAAAACGTACCAAACGTACAACCACGTACCAAAACGTACCAAATGTACCAAATGTACTAGCAGAAAATTTCGTGCATTGCTCGTAATATCTTCGGCTATTGGCTTTCCGTTATTCGGAACGTTTTTCCACATTTTCAGGGATAAGAAACGTGTTGGCTGTGATATAATAAAATAGCCGATTGATATTTCCAATACAGTATACAATATCATACTGAATTACTTACTTACATAACTTACTTATGTACAAATATCTCTCTCCCTCTCCTGCTTATGTGCTTGTGTTCCTTTCTTCTTTACTGATTGATATTTTCTTTGGAATCAAATAATGAATCTAAATTGCATATTATTTATTTTCCACTATATACATTCAATTGCCCCTATCCCCCTCTAGGGATAGCTTCATAACAAAAAACCGACGCGGCATCTCTCTATCTCTATGTCTATCTCTCCCTCTCCTCACCCTCTCCCTCTCCCACTCCCTCTTCCTCTCCTCTCCCTCTCCCTCTCCCTCTCCCACTCCCTCTCCTCTCCCTCTCCCTCTCCCTCTCCCTCTCCCTCTCCCTCTCCCTCTCCCTCTCCCTCTCCCTCTCCCTCTCCCTCTCCCTCTCCCTCTCCCTGTCTCTCTCTTCTATCTCTGTCTATCTCTCTCTCTTCTCTCTATCTCTTCCCTTTCCTTCCTTTTTCTCTCCCTCTCCTTCCCCTCTCCCTTTCTCTCTCTCTCCCCATCTTACTCACACCCCTCTCTCTCTCTCTCTCTCTCTCTCTCTCTCTCTCTCTCACGCAATATCAAGCGTGCGTGCCGTCGTGATTTTTGCGCTCTCCCACGCATTCATTTACCTCGAGGATTGACACTTTCATCACATCATATTATATGTATGGATTAAATAACAATCACAGATTCGAATTCATATGTAAACAATATTTAATTCCATACAAATGTCACATCCGGACCCAATCTCATCTCTTGCATCGCCGCCCACGTCCCCGTCACTCGCATTAACCATTTCATCATCCGTGAACCCCCCACCTCCCATGCATATCATTCTTCCCTTTTCCTTCCAATCGTTTTGTAAGCAACAACCCCATGCGGCCCTAGAGGGGAACTCCTCGCTCCGCAACCCCCGCGCGCGCGCAAGCGCGCGCCCTGCAGTCAGCCAAACGGGGAGGTGGACATTTGTCCCGCGTGATTTTGTTCACCGCAACCCACGCATGAAGCAGCTCACAGACTCGACCGCACCTACTTCCCAGGTATGCGCGGTCGTCGACTCTCATTTCCTGATGTGAAGCCAACAATACAGCAGTACCCAACAAAAATAGGTACTTTATCGCGCTGACTAAACTCGACTTTATCCCGCGAGTGCCTGCTGATATATGGCGGTGGATACTGTCGCTGCGCAGGGTCGAAAGGTAAGATATGAAGAGGCGTCGAGAATCACAGTCTAGTGTGCTTCACCATTCGATATTGCTAAATAAACGCAGCCAATCAGTTAAGTCGTCGCAAAGTTGGCAGAAACAAATGTTGCTCGGCTGAAGTTCGCATCAATGTTGTCTCCAACACAGCAAAGCAAAATGCTCGCACGTTGGTAAGTTGTAGAGTGTTGTTAAGTCTGTTAGTTTCAGCAAGTGAGAAGCGGTATTGTATGGCATTCTCTTCTCTTTTCATTGAACCCTGACCACCTACTGCGTATATATTTTTTCAAAGAGGCGCCCCTGTAGACGTAGTATCCACGTCTAGTGCTCGTCACCAGCAGTATACCTGGTTTTTAGCACAGTCGCACTTCCCCTGAGACAATTGAAACGCTTCCTACGTGATCCAAAAACTAGTGCGTTTAATCCAAGAGTGATTCACAGGATTTGTCGGCAGAGGTGTGTGGGCGAGAACGGCAGCTCAGCAGTGAAAACACGATGCAAACGAGCGGGAGTGGATAGTCGTCGCAATGGTATATATGTCGCAGTCTGTCGTTGGTTTACATATAAGTGTCACGCTCTGCAGACAGTAGCAGAGAACTAGGGTGACGGCCATCACAATATGCTAACGCTATCTATACGTACAAGGCGACCGTCGCAGTGTTTAGTGCGCGCCAACCGCGGTGTTGGGCGTGCTCTCAACGTTGCGCTTCGGCATGCAGAGGTGCAACTGCCCTTCGTTGGTCATTTTCGCCGAAATAGCAGACTCGTCGACGTTCACAGGGAGGGGCACGGCGCGCTGGTACTGCACTTTCTCGGTCACTGTAGTGGACTCGCCATTATCTTCCTTGTGGGTCTTATCGGTGTGCTCGCCCACGATGGTGAGGATGCGGTCCTGCGTGAGTCCGAGCTTCACGTTGTCCTTGCCCTTCATGTCGCTTGTGATGTCGAAGGAGCTCTGATTCTCCTGCACGCTGAACTCGGGCGCTGCAGCCGGAGGGGAAACCTCGACGTTGAAGACAGCGGGGACGGTAGTGGTTGCCATATTGCTAAAAGTTTGGTGGTTCGGAGAGTAAATTCGAGCAGTGCTGTATCGCGGGAGACAGGATAGTGAACCCGCCTGTATGTATATTGGTATATAGATGCTTGTGTCGTACTGTCGTCAAGGATCAGGTAGCTTGCGTTGTTAGATATATGCTTTACCCCTCTGTCTCCCGTTCTTATACGATCTGTTCGATCGATGCTCGAGCTGACTAGCCTGTGCTCCGCTATGCTGCGGCCAGTGCGTGCCTGTTGTCATTTTGCTCCTCCGCTTGGTTTCCCCCCGCGGAACCTGTAGTCGCGCACGCGTGTTTGCTTACGATGGCGTCATGCGAGTTCAGCAGGCGCGCCGGAACATGGCCACCTGCTTCGAACGGAACAGCCATAAAGTACTGATATATGTCGAAACCCCCAGCACTTGAATTTAATCCCATACGGTACGTTCACTTCCAACCAATCCGTTGCTGCGTTTATATTATGGCGTAATGGGTACATTTATTGCAAGTACGCGGGCGGCATCATGGCGTCCATAAGCTGGCGAGCCCGGTGATGACAGCACCTCACTAGCGATACAGGTACTGCTGATGACAGTACTGTAATGATACTGGTGCGGGATGACTCTAGTACAGCTATCGTGACAAGTAGTATATAGATGCTGGCCTCAATAACATAATATCAAATTCTTACAAGAAAAAGCAGTGGAGGCCACCAAGCAAAAAAGAAGAAAAGAGGGAAAAACACCTACTCAGCCCGAGGAACAGGAAGGCATGCCACAGCGTCAGCACTGCCCTCCTGCAAAGCGTCGCGGAGGTAGGAACCCAGAGTACCATGTAGAGCAGCAGAAATACATTGTATGAATTAACGTCGCACATCCCCCAAAAAACCCGAAAACGAACACAAATGGCTCGACGAACGAAATGTTGCATACGGACATAAATGTCAGAGCGCAAGGACCGAGAGTCAGCAGCACCCATGTCATGGAAGCGACGAACTGCCACCAAAATAGTCGGGCGATCGACCAATTCAGCCGCCATAGGCGCCAACCGGCCGCATTAATGATAAGTCTTACACAAGAAAAAACCAGTCGAAATCGCAAATTAGTGATGAGGGTTCGAATCCGTAGATGATATTATACCGCCCTGCTATCCCCGGGTTTCGGATATGCTATTCAAAGTGACTTTGGGGAAGCGTGAGGGGAAAGTGGAAAGTGCTACATGTGATTGCCGGGTAGTTAGGGTTTCCCTCCCCACTTGATTCTTGCATGCACACGGTTTAAGGCCGGTTCTTAGGTGAACCTTGCCACCATCCGCGATGCGAAAGATGCGAGTCGAAACCAACAATCAAAATAAAGGAAAAGGAAGAAAAATCTCTATGTTCCTCAGGCTTAGGCATGTGAGGTTTTTCTTCACTTTTCCCTTTTGATTGGTGGCTTCCATTGCTTTCTTGTTCCTCGGGCTTGGGCTTGAGGGGTTTTAACCTCCTTTTTACCATCTTTTGAGGGTGGTTTCCAATTTCCATTGCTTCTATTATAAGATTTTTTCTTCAACATGGAGGCATACCACATTATCGGCATTGTCCTCCTTCAATGGCCTCATTGATCCTTGAGGGTGTGGGTTCTTCGCCGTCTTTGCGGATGAAGGGCGATGTAGGTATGTAATGCATCATAATGGGATATGGTGTAAACACTAACGTGTGGCGAGTACTGTCATGTGACAGTACGTTACATGACTAGTACAAGTACTCGCTACGATACTTATACCGTACTTTCCACGGATGTAGTGTACTAGCAATTACACTTGCCATTGTGAAGCTCGAGGACATTGTTCGCATTACTGTACGTATGTGTACCTCCCGGTATGTAAAGTACGCACAGTGAGTTTTCCCATGCGTCAAGACGCTAGGCACGAGGCCCACTGGTAACGCAACCTGGCCTACGAAAGACTACGAACGTCGACACGTCGACACTTGCCTGGGAAAGCGTGACTCGTGACGAGACCGAAGGCGAGCTTCGCTAGACTATAAATAGTCTAGCACAATGGAGGGCGGTGACAAGATATTCCACATTGTAACTTCTTTCCGTCAATCTCCGCGTAGCGACTATTCCACAGTAGTTTGCTTAAATAAAGAATTACTAGCACTTTTCACTCATTGAACGCTTCCCACGAGAGATTTCCCTGCACAGCCAACCACCGAGAGGTTGGTTGCGACAAACGAGCTAGATAGTTCATTATCCTTGCGACACGTTGAATTGTGTCAACTCGGTCAATATCGCTCTCGATAGTAGGTACCATTAATAGCGGCACCACTCAGCAACGTATATAGTGCACAGTGAAACGCAAGCTCGACGCTGTCGTATGCGTGTTGCAAACTAGTGTACCCCTAAGTGTAGCCTAGGCAAATCACTGCAAACGTTCGATCACGGTGGTGTCGAATTCGTTGCGTCGGTAGTTATTTATAATCAAGCCTCAAGAGCCGCTATCCATTTCTCTCATTCAAACGAGACAATTCTGATTAGTAATGAATTGGTTTCTCGGTTGTGCTCACGAGTGCGAAGTTCTTTCTTTTATCATCAACAACAACATAAACCGCTGCATGTTCTTTTCAAGAAAAAAGCAATGGAAACCACCAATCGAAAAGGGAAAATCAAGAAGGAAAAACCCACAAGCCTTAGACCGAGGAACATGGAGACATGCCACATTATCAAAACTTCCCTCACGCAAAGCATCGCGAAGATAAAAACCCAAAGTAAACCATGAAGAGCAACATAAAGACGTTTCAAGAATTCTCGCCGCACACCCCCAAAACCGTCGAAAGAGGACAAAAGTATAGCGACGACGAACAAAATGCGGCAAAAATTCTCGCCGCACAACCCCCAAAAACCGTCGAAAGAGGTTTTTGGGGGTTGAGGACAAAAGGATAACGATATGCGGACAGATCTTGTCGGAACGCAATGAACGAGAATCCACAGCACCCATGCCAAGGAAGCGACGAACAACCACCAAAATACCCCGGCGATCAACCAAATCAGCCGCCATAGGCGCTAAACGCCCATTCGATAGATCGAAGGGATAGTAGTCATGGACTCATGGACCAACCCTACCGACGGCGTGCCAAGTAAAGCGGAGGTCCGCATCAAGTTTGCCATGCTAAGCATCCAATCCGGGAGTAGTGGGAGGCGAGCACCTATCCGATGAACACTTTTATTCGCGTGAGCACTTGTGACCGGCACATCAACAACAAGATGACGGTGCGGAGTCGTGAAGTTTACTAACCACACCACAGCCCGAGGTCGATCTCGAGAAGCTCCCGACCGAATGCGGCGGACCTTCAAACATAATTCCCACAACTTAGTGGCCCCCACTTCAAGCATGAACTTTTCAAGCACGTGGACAATGCGCTCGTGGAGTTAAATGGGCTACCAAGAGCACGGGCATCGGGGGATGTGTTCTATGAAAATGAGAATAATTTACAACAATAATAGCAAATATGATCGGCTATCATTGTCTATTGGTTATGAGATGTTCAACCATTTAGGAGACTTTAAAGCAAAGATTGGCCCGGGTACTTTTTGACTTGGTGCACATATTTGCAGTGTGTGCCGGCGTTTCTCGGAGGTTAAAAACTCTAAGCAGCCACAGTAATTGCCAGAATGGTAGTTATCGACGGGGATAGGGTCATATTTTTGCGCAGAAGGCATGTGGTGCTGTGGCATCAGTCCGGGGGTGTGTAGGCTTGGCGCGCTAGTAGGGATAGGAGTGAGTAGAGGGCTGAGTGGGTTGCCTATGGGGGGAATTCTATGATTTCGTGGATTACACCGACTGTGCCGGGGGCTTTTCCGGTGCCGAGGGAATGGCATGTTTTATCTAAGGTGTCCCGGGTTATAATTGCAGCTAGAGTTGTGGTGGGGTCGCCACACGGGGTGATTTCGAAGGGGTCGGGGTTGGTGGGGTTTCCCCGCGGCGGGAGGGGGAGTTCGGGCGGAATGGCGCGGGCGAGCTCTTTTTCAAAGTGGATGTGGACTGTTGCGATGACTTCATGAGGGGATCCATGACTATCGAGTCGGGCCGTTTATTTTGGAAACGGAAGAGGTGGTGGTACTATTTGGGAGCACGCCACCGTTAATTTTGAGGAGTCGATGGCTGGATTTCGGGCAAACGTTGTAGGTGCTATTGGCTCGGGTTTTGTTTTAACGCAGTTTTGTCGTGGTTTCGGTGTGGAGTAGGTGTTGGATGCGTTCTTGGCATTTGTGCTTGATGGTGTTTGGGGACATATTTTTCGGTGTGTGCATGAGAAATTGGGCGCAGGAGAGCGGGCATTTTTTCTACTAAAGCGGTGGAGGGCTTTGACGGTTTTGCGTGATTGTTTTGAAAGCCACGTGAGATTGGGGTCGGTGTTCATGGGTTTGGATTTTGGGGGGTAGGAGGGGCCAGATGGCGGCCGCGTGGCCCTTGTCGTTAGAGAGGAAGATGGTGAAGTATGTGGCAAGTGTGTCTTGGGCGTTAGTGGTTGTAATTTCAGGTGACGTGCTTCCCCCGATGGGAACACACACCCTACCGCCACTCCAAATACATCAACTCCCCATACACCCACCACCTTTACACCCTCCCCAATGACGCAAACACCTTCCTACCCCCCGACCAACACACTGGCAACCCCACCCCTACCCCATTCAGCACACGATGGATGGTCGACATATACCTCGTCGCTAACCCCCTCGCACTCTCCACCCTCCCAACACCCACAGCCATGACCGCACTCCACAACACTCTCGAATCTATCTACGACACACACCTCCCCAATCCCATCATCACCCCCCCTCCCCCACACCTCTTTGCCACATACTCGCCCCACTCGGCAGGTATATACCACCGCCCCCCAAACCCAACTCACCCCCTCACATACCCCCTCCCAGACCGCGTGCATCTAACGTACCCCCCCACCAGAGGCACCCACGCTTGGAACTGGCAAGACTTCGTATACACAGACGGCTCGAAAAAAGGCGGCTCGACCCCCCTCGGAGCAGCAGCTACCCACCCCGCCTCGGACACCCGAGTCAAAATCATGGTGACCTCTACCCCTCCCTCACATACAATAAACCGTGCTGAATTAGCTGGCATAGATATTGGCCTCCAACTTGGCCGCACTCACCTGCTCACAGACAGTGCGTGCTCCCTCCGCCTCGTACAAGGTTACTTAAACTGCCCTTCCGCTTACCGCCACAACATTCACCGCGACACCCTCTTATCTATCACACACACCCTTAAAACCCGCTGCGAAACAGGCATCCGTACACACCTCGGCAAAATCAAAGCCCACAACCATTCCATCGGCAACGACCTCGCAGACACCCTCGCAAACCAAGTCGCAGATGGTCACCCACCAGATACTACATACACCACAGGTTCTGAAGTCACAATAGGCCACTGGACATGGCCATACACCCTCATCCCACAATCGCTGGGGGACCCCGTAACCTACAAATACACCAACCTCAAATCCGACGCACACACCTACAACACAAAACACACACACACTCCTCTCTCGCGAACAACCAAACACGGGGCCCTCCTCGCCCGCGCCGCGCAGGACGGCGCCGATTTCTCATACCACAAAAAACACTCAACCCTCACAAATATCCAGTTCACACACAAACAAGAATTCATGTGGGGAGTCCACAACACCCGCCTACTTACCCATAACCCCACCCTGCGCTGCCCCCTCTGTGGCCAATTCACTAGTAACGGCCATATGGCCGGTAACTGCCCCTCTATGTCTGGACTAAGACAAGACCGACACAACAGCGCTCTACAACTCCTACTCTCCCTACTGGAACGCCACAACGGAGGGCGATGGGAAACCATCACCGCAGACTTCGGTAACAAACCCATAAAATCGTTTGATTCCCCCACCCCTGCCTGCACCCCACTTGACTGCCACCCACCTCACCCCACCCACATGCCCACCCGCCTTGTCGCTGCTGACGAAGGTCTCTCGCCCGATTCCCTCACCTCGTGCCCCGCCGTCCTCCCACCTGAGATTCTCCCCCCCCCACTTCGTCCCCCTGCACACAAACATGACTTCATCCGCATCCTCGAACCCCGATTCGTTGGTCACTCCAACGGTCGCCGACGTTACGCATCCATCAAAAAAATCCAGATAGGGGAATGGAAGTACTGCACAGACAACAACCTCTCGCACACAGCTGACCTCATACGCACCAAATACATACCCCTTGCGAACGCCATCAGAAACCACTGGCCAGGCACAGTGGTTGACATCATACCCATAGTCATGAGCCGCACCGGTACACCACACTCCTCCACCATCACGAGTCTCACCTCCCTTCTCACCGCCCGCACCGACCCTCCTGATAAACTCGTCTCCAAAGCACGCCTCGACACATCTCGCATTCTTGCTCAACTCCATACGCATACTGTCCAATGGCTGCATCACCTCCTACGCATATACCGCATCAAGTCCCGCACGACCTCCCACCGCGCATCCGCACATTGCCTCCACGCACGACCCTGAATGCACACAACCTTCGCCTCTACTCGCACCCTCCCCGGGGGGAGTAAAACCCCCGAACACCCTTGGAGAGGTTGGATTAGGTGGTTAACGGTCTAGCCCTGACTTGTAAGTTCCCTGTATGGCATAGTTGGGAGGGCCCAGAGACAGCAGCCGACGCATCCGGCTTTTGGTGAAAAACCGGCGCATACGGTACATGTTGTAAACAATTTCAAATATGACGTGCTAAGTATTGTAGCGTGTACTCTAGCGGTTTGGTCGATGAGGTCAAGGGTGTTGGATTGGTGTGCTTTAATGTGGGTCTGTGCGAGAGGTAGTTATAAGTTGTATTTGCGAGTGGATGGGTGTTTGGGGGAGAGTAGTCCGGCGGGGGAGGTCGAGCAATGACGGGGTAGGAAGCATGGATAGCGAGGTGGATAGCCGAGTGGTCGGCCAAGTGTTAGGGTGTGGGAAAGGTGGAGGTAGCCGATGGGGAGACGGCCACGGAAGAGGGGGGTAGAGAGCCAAAGGTCAAGGCAGCGGACGCTGCGGGGAATGGTGAGGAGAGGGGGTGGAGAGGTGTAAGGTGGGATAGGAGGAAGGCGGGTGGCCTGCACTTTGGTTTGCAATGGTTTGGAAGTCGCCGTCCCATGACACATGCGATGCGGTGATGAGTTGGGAAGTCATCTGCGAGTCGGAGGCCCGAGGCGGCAGCCTCTGCGTATATGAGGGTTAGTTTTTTGGTGTGGAGTTGCGGCATGTAAGCGCCAATGAGGAGGTAGGGGGTATCCGAGTGGGGACGAGGGATAGGCCCGCTATGTGGGGTGCGAGGCGAGAGGGTGGGGGGAGAGTGGTGGCCGAGTTAAAGGAAGACATGCGATCTGCGAAGAGGACGTCTGCGTGTGGTAGGGGTGTCTGAAGCTGTTGCGGGCGGGCGCTTTTGAGGGTGCATTTGGGGAGGGAGATGCGCCATCTGGACTTGTGTGAAGTGTGGTTGGTTTTGCGGTAAGGAGGAGGATATCCGGGTGGTATGTTGTGGGGAGGTGTTCGACGTCTGGGATGGAGCGTGGATGCCGCGTATGTTGAGGTTGATGAGGTGGAGGGATTGCGGAGTGCGGTGAGGGGAAGGTGGGGGGGGGGGGGCTTGAAGGGGGTGTTGGGGGCGGGTATGGAGGAGACTGGGGGGGGGGGGGGGGGGGGGGGGGGATGTGGAATGGGGGTGGGTTGTGGGGGACGGGATAGGGTTGGGAGTAGCGAGATGGGGGAAGGGGGGGCTGAGGTGGGTGCGATGAGGAGGGAGGAGCGGCATACGGGGGGAGGGGTGAAGAGGAATGCGTGGTGCCAAAGGAGGGAATGCAGCGCATAGACAGTGGAGCGAGGGTCGAATGCTGGGAGAGGAGAATAGGGCTTGGTGGGTGGGGGGGGGGGGCGAGCATAAAGTAGGTGTGTAGGAGGACGTGTGTACCGCAAAACCAAGCGTATGCAGTGTCGTCTTGGCGGCGAGTGTTGAGAGACGGAAACGGGGGGCGGGAGGGCGGGGGGCAGTACTTTACGCGGCGAGAAGGCCTCTAGAGCGGTCGAGCAGGGTGGCGAGCTGCGGCGTGAGGAGTCGCGATTGTCTCATACGGGGTGTGCGTGGTCACCCACAGCCATGACCGCACTCCACAACACCCTCGAATCCATCTACGACACTCACCTCCCCATCCCAGCCATCACCACCCCTCCTCCCCACCTCCTCGGCACCTACTCCCCCCACTCAGCAGGCATATTCCACCTCCCCCCAAACCCAAATCACCCCATCACTTACCCCCACCCGGAACGACTGCAACTAACATACCCCCCCACCAGAGGTACTCTTGCTTGGAAATGGCAGGACTTTGTATACACAGACGGCTCGAAAAAGGGAGGCTCCTCCCCCCTAGGAGCTGCCGCCACCCACCCCGCCTCGGACACCCGCATCAAAATTCTGGTGACCTCTACCCCTCCCTCCCACACTATCAACCGCGCTGAATTAGCTGGCATAGACATAGGTCTCCAACTCGGCCGCACCCACCTCCTTACAGACAGTGCGTGCTCCCTCCGCCTCATACAAGGTTACTTGAACTGCCCATCCGCTTACCGCCACAACATCCACCGCGACACCCTCCAATCCATCACCCACACCCTCCAAACCCGCTGCAACGCGGGCATCCGCACACACCTCGGCAAAATTAAAGCACACAACCACTCCCTAGGTAACGACCTCGCAGACACCCTCGCTAACCAAGTCGCGCATGGTCACCCGCCCGACACTACATACGCCACAGGTTCGGACGCGTCGTTAGGTCACTAGACGTGGCCATACACCCTCATTCCTCAGACCCTAGGGGAACCCATACCCTACAAGTACACCAACCTCAAAGCTGACGCACACACCTACAGCGCCAAACACTCACACACACCCCTCTCGCAAACAAGCAAACACGGAGCCCTCCTCGCCCGCGCCGCGGAGGACGGCGCCGACTCCTCTTTCCACAAAAAACACACAACACTCACAAATATCCAATTCACCCACAAACAAGAATTCATGTGGGGTGTCCACAACACCCGCCTTCTCACACACAACCCCACCCTGCGCTGCACCCTATGTGGCCAATTCACTAGCAACGGCCACATGGCCGGTAACTGCTCCACCATGTCTGGCCTGAGACAAGACCGACACAACAGTGCGCTATAACTCTTACTCTCACTACTGGAACGCCACAACGGAGGCCGTTGGGAGACCATCACTCCAGATTTCGGTAACAAACCCATCAAATCATTTGCCTCCCCCACTCCTGCCCACACCCCACTTGACTATCACCCACCTCACCCCACCCACATGCCCACCCGCCTTGTCGCTATTGACGAGGGTCTCTCGCCCGACTCCCTAACCTCATGTCCCGCCACCCTCCCACCTGAGATTCTCCCCCCCGCGCTTCGACCCCCCGCACACAAACCCGACTTTATCCGCCTCCTCGAACCTCGCTTCGTCGGTCACACAAACGGTCGCCGCCGCTACGCATCCATTAAAAAGATTCACATAGGAGAATGGAAGTACTGCACGGACAATAACCTCTCCCTAACAGCAGACCTCATACGGGCCAAATACACACCCCTCGCAAACGCCATCCGCAACCACTGGCCAGGCACAGTGGTAGACATCCTCCCCATCGTCATGAGCCGCACGGGCACACCGCACTCATCTACCATCACGAGCCTCACCTCTGTGGCGAGTACTGTCCTGTGAAAGCTGAAAGTACTGTACTGTTAGCCTCTGAAAGCTAAACGCTACACCTCCCTACTTACAGCCCGCACGGACCCTCATGACAAACTCATCGCCAAGGCACGACTAGACACGACTCGCATCCTTGCACAACTCCACACGCATACTGTTCAATGGCTGCATCATCTCCTACTCATATACCGATTCAAATCCCGCACGACATCTCGCCGCGCCTCCCCACACTGCACCTTCGCCCACCCCTGATTGCACACCGCACTCGCCTCGACTTGCACAACTCCCCGGGGGGGAGTAAAACCCCCGAAACATCCACGGAGAGGTTGGATTTAGGTGGTTAATGGTCTAGCCCTGACTTGTAAGTTCCCTGAATGACGTAGTTGGGAGGGCCCAGAGACAGCAGCCGGCGCATACGGCTTTTGGTGTAGAAACCGGCGCATACGGTACATGTTGTAAACAATTTCAATTTCAATTTCAATTGTGCGTGGATCGAGAAGGGACGGTCGACGACCTTAGCGAGGGGTGTTTTCGCTTGCCTTCCCCCCCCCCCCCCCGCTCCGGCACGATTATAGTCGCTAGGGAGCAAAGGTAAGGAAGGCCCGACTTGACAAGCACAAGCTTATCAGCGCCCCCGCCGCGGCGGGAGCATGCCCCGTATCGTGGAGAATAGCGACATTTTACATTTCATAATGTATGCTGCAGAAAAATTACGTATAGAACAAATATCAAACTTGTTTACGTGTACATTTAAACGGTATCGCTACTGGCATTGGAGAGGTTGGGATAGTGGTTACATGGCGTACATTCTTAGACGTCGAACAAACCTACAGTAGGTCTTATCACAAGGGTCGCCCGGAGATACTAGCCGTTAATTCGGTGATTGTTATAAACAATTTAATTTGAATTTTAATTTCATTTCATTTCTGAATTTCATGCGGACTTAGTATCCCGTGAGTCGGGGGGTCGGCTGCGGCGCGTCGAGGCGTTGGGCCTCCCGACGGGAGATCACGTTGTTGTTAAGCGAGTTGATATAACATACCCACCGCCGTACATATGGCGGTGGGTATGTCTGGGCGCACTTCACGGTGAGCGTTATGGAGTCGGGGAGGAATTGGGTTGGGGTCCGAAGGGGAGGGTTGAGTAGGGAGGGGGTTCGATCCGGTGACGTTGTCCAGCGACCGTGGCGGGCTACTTCACGGTCGATTGATTTCTCACTCGCGCGGGTAGATGATGAATAGCTTTATTGAATTTCTCAATGAGCTAGTGACGTGCGAGTGAAGAAACCGAGGGGGTCGACTCGTCGGAGGTCGTCTAATTGGGCAGGAAAACTCCGTAGAGCCAAAAAACGGCGAGGGAGGGAGTAGTGAGGAATATTGGCATTTTGTAAGGAGGGTGTCGATCACCCAAGTTTACATGTCAGCGGCCCGTTCCATAGGGGTTGTGGCTTGATAAGCAACGAGGGCAATGGGGATCTAGAGGCCTCGACCATGTGGGGTTGACAAAGGGGGGCGTGAGTCCATCTCCCGTGCATGGAGCTAGGGAGCGATCGGGAAGGGGGCGAGGGGTGTCAATTTTGGAGACTCCATGGGTCATGTTGCGCTCCCGCCGATAATGTGGGTGGTAGGTCGATAATGTAGCATCATATTTTAGTAAGACTCAAGGAGGTTCGAGGTGGGGATCGACATGGCGAGATAGACAGTGGAAGGTCGTTGATAGTTCAGCGGAGAACGTTGTGTAGGTTGGGTCGGGTATGTAGCAAGAGGTGTGAGTTGGCAGCTAGCGACCATGTTAGAGTTGACCAAGGTTTCGGAGGCGGCGGACATGGGCGTTCGGACTCTCTGTGGACTCGCGGGACCCGTGTAGGGAGGTTTTTGTAAGCAATGGATTGCTTTGGTCTTTTATTGTGTTGTTGTGATGATTCGTATCGACATGGATTTGAATGGCGCTAAAGCTGTCGGGAATTTGCCATAGTTGCCTCTCGGGTATACAAACAATTGGCTGCGACCTCCCCGAACGAATAGATTGTCTGCATTTACTCTGACGACGGTCACTTCTTGGGCACCCCATCGTCTCTTTTGGCTATTGGCGACGCTATGCCGCAGGCGTATGCTAGCGTCAGCCTCACGGTGACCATCCGCAAAAACTATTTGTATTCCCCTCTAAGTGTCGGTGATGATGTGCTTGATGCCGTGGTTTCCGGTTTTTTCGGCGTTTCTAGCCCCCCGTCTCCCAAAGTCGCTTTACGAAGTATTGTGAAGACCAAGCTTGAGGAGTACTCGGAAAGGGTGTTGAGTCGCCCCGACAGCCGCTTCATTCCCTTTGCGGTAACGGAATTTGGTACTATTAGCGGCCACGCCAATGCTTTTTGATACAGCTAGCCAAGCAGTTAGCATCCTCTAAAGGGATGCATGTGGGCAAGTTGTTGGCCTCTTGGCGCCGAAAGGTTTCTCTCGCCGCATTGAAATTGAAATTGAAATTGAAATTGTTTACAACATGTACCGTATTATGCGCCGGTTTTTCACCAAAAAGCCGTATGCGCCGGCTGCTGTCTCTGGGCCCTCCCAACTATGCCATACAAGGAACTTACAAGTCAGGGCTAGACCGTGAACCGCCTATGTCCAACCTCTCCAAGGGTGTTCGGGGGTTTTACTCCCCCCCGGGGAGGGTCTGATGCGGGGTGATGGCGGTGTGCATTCAGGGACGTGCGAAGGGGCAATGTGCGGAGGCGCGGCGGGAGGTTGTGCGGGACTTGATGCGGTATATGAGTAGGAGGTGATGCAGCCATTGGACAGTATGCGTATGGAGTTGTGCAAGGATGCGAGACGTGTCGAGGCGTGCTTTGGAGACGAGTTTGTCAGGAGGGTCGGTGCGGGCGGTGAGTAGGGAGGTGAGACTCGTGATGGTGGAGGAGTGAGGTGTACCTGTGCGGCGCATGACGATGGGAAGGATGTCAACCACTGTGCATGGCCAGTGGCTGCGTATGGCGTTTGCAAGGGGTGTGTATTTGGCACATATGAGGTTAGCTGTGTGGGAGAGGTTATTGTCTGTGCAGTACTTCCATTCCCCAATCTGAATCTTTATGATGGATGCGTAACGTCGGCGACCGTTTGAGTGACTTACGAATCGAGGTTCGAGGATGCGGATGAAGTCGGGTTTGTGTGCGGAGGGTCGTTCTCGCCGTACATGTCGCTCACACGGACAACGTCTTGCGCGGGTTGTTCGCCGCCGCATACGGGGTGGAGGCCGCTTCTCCCTCGGCTGGGATACCTTCTCCTGCCACGGCGCTCTTCACCCGCGCCATTGGCCGCAAGCGTCCCCGTGCTTCCTCGAGCGCCGCATGGGGCGCCGCTTGTCGCCTCCATGTGTTGCATTAGACCTTGCCTAGGACTACCCTTACTTTACTCAGCTAAAGGTTTGTGCACAATGTAGTGCTTCCTCTTGCCGTGCTTAGGATTCTGTGATCCTTTTGTCACTCGTGCCCGTTTGACCCCCCTCCCCCCTTTTTTCATGTCCATGTTTGTGTCGTGCTTCTTGTGATTCAAATTTCAATCAATGCTATAAAGGACGAAAAACCGCCTAAAATTTTAAAGGCCTACAGTACTGTGCATACATATCGCTGTATCATCACCACGGGAAAAATCGCGATGTATGACGATGAAAGATGCCCACCTCGAGACACCTCAGTACCGCCTGCCGCTAGTAGTACCGGTACCGGCACTGTCGGAGACTAGGCAGAGAGCCATCACTCCGCCCCCAACCCCACCACTACCACATACGTTAATAAGCAGCTTTGTAGCCACATAGCCAGTAAAACCGTAACTCATCCCCCTAACGCCAGGAATCTCGGTGGAGGCCGGCGATCACGCGAGTTCAATATCGACGATTTGGAAAGATGAAGGTGTTTCGTATGGCGATGGTCATGATGTGCGCCAACTTGGCAGCTCAGGTAATAACCCCCCTGCGAATCACCCCTTGTCCGTCCTATCTCGCCTGAGGTACCACTTCAGGCTCGCGTACTCACGGTATCGATTTGCGTGGTGTAGATGTGGAAGGCGCCCTTTGTGCAGTACGGCAGCGCGAGATTGTTCCTTCGCAGCGCGCCGCCTTCGACCTGGCCGACGCCCGTGCCGCTACAGGGCGCGCTTGCTCCTAACGACGCGCTGCAAACATCGCTGGAGCGCCTCCTAGACGGTGAGCTCCCTGGGCAACCAGAGTCAGTGGTTTTTGGGGACGACGGACGGGTGTTCGCTATGCTGGAAGGCGACGTGTGGGTGGCGGAGGGGCCCAACGGGTCGAACCCGCAACTATACGCGCACACGGGCGGGCGGCCGCTGGGCGGAAAATTTGACGCGAGTGGGAACCTCATCTACGCTGACGGTACCGGGGTAAGTGTCTTCCCAAGCTCGCGCCTTCGTCGCGCGTTTAGCGTGTATGTGTGCTTGGGTCTCTGCTGGCATGCACGACTTTTTCGAGGATCCTTTAACGTACAGGTATTACTGGTACGTGTACGATATGAGTTGTTCTCGCTCACAGGTCGTAACTGCCGACCCGTGGTGCCCCGCAGGGGCTTCTCATGGTCGAGGCGGGCAGCCGTAGGGTGGTGAAGCTGACGGACCGTGTAAGTGATGACTCGCCACTGGAGCCAGACAGCCTGATCTATTACGCTGACGACCTCG
>JAPMLY010001983.1:2500-32500 GCA_026401115.1 Tetraselmis chui | reverse complement strand
CAGAATAAATCGAAAAAGTTTTGTGACAATATCTTATTGTGTTGCAAACGAAATAAATATGCCCCGCTATTATGCTATGCGCCCATACAATGTACTGATCTTCCTTCTTTCCCGTCAATCTGCATTTTCTTTGGGCTTATTATGTTCCTCTCGACATTGAGTTGCACATAATATGCTAGTATGCGGAAAAGTTGACCATTTAATCAAACAAGCTAGCAAAGAAAAATGATATCTGAAAAGAAGATGTAGAGGAGCATGCCCTAACGTAGTCATGTAGAGATAGTAAGTGAGCGGCAAGCTGGATACCCGTCGGTACTACTTGGGTGCGGGCTTGCCCTTCCTCCTACGTTTGCGAGGATGGCTTGCAAAGACACGAAACACGTTCGTCTCAACACTTGCGTGCTCATCCCATCGCGAAAAGGCTCACTTGTTGTGAATTTATTAAAATTCATCAATTCCGATTCCCTTGCTCCGCCGGGAACATAAGTAATTTATCAATGTATGCATATGCATTATATGTGAACACCAAGTTATAGAATTTCGTTTCTCCTCTTGCAACCGCGCGTAATGAATTTCCACTGTAGCAGTTGGCCTTTGTCGAAATACTTCTATCACAGCAAATTTATAAACCTATTATTGTTCGTTTTTGGTATACACTCGGACAGTCTTCGTTCCACTTGATTATAGGTATGGGTCATGATGCACCATGACACCCAAGATCAAAAACAGACGTCGAATACTCTATGTTACATTGGTTCGAGCCTTTTTGGAGCCGCAAGTCTATTTTCATGTCGGCATGGTCGCTATTATTGGCACGTAACGAATAATGGGAAGCTGGACTGCCATGCACTCGAGGCGAGACTGCCAAAACTAGCTAACACAAATATCTTCCGACTGCGAATGACGTACGATCAACAAACTTAGCAATGCGTGCCTCACAGCGATTGTATGCATGTGAAGGCGAACCCGGTTCCCTTTGCGTGGTTGTGAGTGGGACAAAGTTAGTCTGCGTGTCGACGTATTTTCCCGTATCCTCCGGCTAGGAGTATTTGATTACATAACCGGGTGCGAGTAAGACTAGGAAACGGGGCGCCCGCCGGCTGCGGCCCCAGAGGGGGGTGTGCTCGCAGGCCCGCCGGCACTCCACCCCACCTCCTCGTGGGATGGAGGTACAACCGCAGAAGCGACACGGTATGGTGAAGACTATCCAAGGGATCTAGCGTCGCTAAAAAGCCATGTGCGGAGGGCTTTATTGACAAATGTCCGTACCCCGCTGCCCAACGACGAATCCGGCCACTGTGATCCTGCCCTACCCTTGTCCGACTCCCACTATCGATTGGTGCACTTACAAATAGAGGGTGCTTGCCCGGGATAGCACGGAGGAAAGTAGACCGAAAAAGGCGTCGACGTGCACGGGGGGGAAGGGGGGGGAGGGAATACGGGCACGCGGCTACGGTCCTCACTCGACCCGGGTAGCAGACATAGTATACCGAGAGATATGCGGGTGGGGGGGACACTGCGGCTCGGAGGCAGGAGCGCTAGCCTTCCATGTTTGGGTGTCGCGGCCGGAGGATGGGAGCAACTAAGTATTGCGACGGCGATCCTTGGGATCGGCCGCCGTCACAAAGAATGATGTACGACGGAGGGTTTCGGGTACGAACGTATGTACCCGACAAAAGTACGGATGGCGTCTCGCGGAGCAACACCCCCCCCCCCCCCCCCCCCCCCCCCCACCAAACTAACCCCTTCCCGCGTCGGTATCCCCATCGAGTGTATCATGTTGTTTGCCAAGGGCTATCGTGATGGGACAACGGCCGTACAAATGCGGACCCTCGGCAACGCAAACCACAACGGGGAGGTACGGGCGGACTTACGTGAGACCGGTGTTAGAAGCACAAATCGGACGAGCGGGGATGGCACGATCAGCGCGTCAGAAAAGCAGTCAACCGAATGTCGTACGTGCCTATATCGCATAACGCATCTCGGACTCGTACGAGGATCGACAGGGGTTCGTCGACGACCTAATAAGGGAGATTGTTTGTGCAAGAACCCCCTCCTCCCCCTCCCCCCGCGCGCGCTCCGGCGGGACCGGCATCGGCTAGGAATAAAGGTGAAGTAGGCACGCTCACCTCGGCTCATACATATGGACAACATAGGTTGATAAGCAACCCCGAGCGGCTTGATCATGCCACGCATGGTGGAGATAGTGACATTATAGCTTTACATTTTAGTTGTAATTCAACCACCTTCTAATTATCGAATCATATTCATCATGTCGTTTATATATACCAATAATGCAGAAGGTGGATGAGGAGACCCTTGACCTACCCTAAACCCTAAAACCATGACACGGGGGCCTTAATAAGATAGTACGCGGTCTACAACCGGTCCTTGACGGAATTGTTTTGTCATTTCAATTCAAATTGTGGGTATGGTATTCAATATTGACAAGCATCCTACATGGCATCGACGATTTCGATGCTACTCCGATCATAATGGTATCGGTATTATAGTATATCATTGTCGGTATATTTACGTTCATATAGTTGTGAACGTATCGGTGAACACGTATACTTGACCTAGCGTAGATAAACAAGACACAAGCAACAATTCATTTTTATGTAACCATCACGCATATCCTGGGCGCACGCACTTGTCGACTCACTTCACCACGCACGGGTACCTCATGACCTCCAATAACAAGTTATGGGCCCTCTTCACGCGAGTTCGAATCCCAGCGTCCGCACATATATGTACTATAAACCCGTGTACAAGCACCGGCGGCTATCATAGGACTATATAATCGCACACATTCTCATACACATCCGCGTTCGCCATGGGAGTCTTGGTCCATATGCTCACCGTAGCATCGGCCTCACTCGCGCGCGACCGCGCGCGTAAGACGTCCCCGCGACGATTGCCACACAACAACCCACAGCCAGGCCGTGCGCATAGCGATGCATTGAGTGTGTACATTCGCACTAAGGGTACCGACTTTTGAGTGCGGTACTTGGTTGACGCACGACGCCCTCACGGGATGCTCCGATGGAAATCGGTGTTACGACTTCATATATTCATGGCTCGATGAAATGGCGATAATTCCATGATGGCGATAGATGCCACCATACCGACGGCTACTCGATGGATGACCGCTAGCCGTGGTTTGGTTGTCTTTTCTCAAGGAATTATTCACATTGGTTGGGGTGTATATCACACCAGCGTTTCACGTGGATTATTGTTTGTCGCCATACATGTGCTTAAAGCTCCTTGTCCACCTTCATCGCGGACTTACGGACGCACAAGTAAGCGCCCATGCCCACGTGGGGGACGTGCCGCAAGTGGGAATCGTTTCAAAAATAATCTTAATCATTTTATTTGCATGGTTACATCACATAGTCGGGCATTGTGCGATGTGCGTGCGCTAGCGCCTCTTTGCGAGCTTTTCTTCATGTTTTGTTGGTTTAGATTATTGGCGCGTGACTATCTATATTTATAGCTTACAAGAAGAACCAGATGAGCACGGACAAGGAAAGTGGGATATCTATATTTATATCTTTTTACAAAAATTTTACAAGACTTGCTATTGTGAGTCCCCCTCCCCCCCCCCCCCCCCCCCCCCCCCCCCCCCCCCCCCAACCGCCTCAACTTTTACATCTTGGATCTAATGTTTCTGCCTTTTATTAAACTCCGTTGTGTTATCGCCCAATCTTATATTCCGTGATCCTCTTGTCACTCTTGCCCTCTTGTTTCCCCTCCCACTTTCCCTGTCCGTGCTCATCTGGTTCTTCTTGTAAACAATTCATCTTCGTTTCCATGGGTTTTTGTATTTATCTTCTTCAAATTACCATCGAACTCGCATCGTCAATTACCAGCGGTATACATTTTTTTTTTTTTTTTTTTGAATGATCATGCCGTCCACGGTATAAATGAGCAACACCTGATCATCAGCGGCGGTACCTTCTCAGTCGTGCTTGCAAAACGCCGGCCTTCGCAGAGGTTGCCGGTGTTTTATTATATTATATTTAGCAGGTACCTGTAGTATATATATCTGTAACTCCCACGGCGACTATGGCGGCGACTGTGGCACCCGCTACCCAAGTGACTAGCCTACAACTTCCGACTCCCGATGCTCTTACTCGCTTGGGAGATTCTGGGGGCCACATCCAACGGGCCATTTCGCGCATTCTTTGTGCCCGGGCCTACCTTGACCTCTTGGCGTTCTGCAGACCTTCCCCACCGGACTATATGAGGGTGACTTCGGGTACGGGTCGCGGGGCTTTGGCTCTCTTTTTCGCTTCACATGAGTCCAGTTTCAAGGTGCCATCCGATTGCTATATGATGGCAGCCCACCGGGTGCTTGGCTTGACTGCGGAGCGCGCCGCTCATGTTCGAAAATGCCCTCGGTGCAATGAGGCCCCTTCAGAATCTCGCGGGTATGGATCTTCGTCGACGGTATCGAGCATCTTCATGTCGGGTGAGCGCTCAACAACCGCTATGCTCATGGACCATATCCCCCGGTGCCCGTGCTCTTGGTATATCATTCAACTCCATGACCGCATTGTCCACGTGCTTGAAGAGTTCATGCTTGAAGCGGGGGCTACTAAGGGCCGGGACTTGCGGTTGGAGGTCCGCCGTATTCGGTCGGGAGCTTCACGTGATCGTCCTGGGGATGTGGTTTGGTTGGACTTCATGGCTCCGCACCGCCATCTTGTTGTTGATGTGGCGGTTACAAGTGCTCGCACGAACACCAACGTTCCTCGTATAGGTGCTCGCCTTCCACTCCCTCGCAGCCTTGCATTGGGAGCTTAGCAAGGCAAACTTGATGCGGACCTCCGCACTTCAGCTTTGCTGGGCACGCCTTCGGTTCAGTCGGTCCATGACTACTACCCCTTCGCCATGGAGGATGGGGGCCGGTTGGCGCCGATGGCGGCTGAGCTGGTCGATCGCTTGGCTATTCTGGTGGCTGTTCGTCGCTTCCCTGGCATGGGGGCCGCTGACTCTCGCTCCTTGCGCTGTGACAGTTATGTCCGTATGCATCATTTTGTTCGTCGATCTACTTCTCTTCCGTTTCGGCGTTTTTGGGGGGATGTGCGACGAGAATTCATGCAACGTCTTTCTGCTGCTCTTCATGGCACTCTTGGTTCTTATCTCCGCGACGCTTTTCAGGAGGGCAGTGCTGGTGGTGTGGCATGCCTTCCTGTTCCTCGGGCTTAGGTTTTTTCTTCCTTTCTTTCTTTTTCTTGCTTGGTGGCCTCCACTGCTTTTTCTTGTAAGAATTGTTTTTTAATACTATGGCGGGGGCGCAAACTGCTCATGAAAAAATCTAAATAAAAAGTCAATAATATCGGCAGTACCGTGTTGCATTCTCGGCGTGGCTTAAGAATTTCCTTAGTTTAATCTGCGAGGTTTATGCACAATGTAGTGCTTTCCTTTTGCCGTGCTTTGGATTCCGTGATCCTCTTGTCACTCTTGCCCTCTTGTTTCCCCTCCCACTTTCCCCGTCCGTGCTCATCTGGTTCTTCTTGTAAGCAATAGTACCTCGGTACCTGTACCTCTCATCTTTCGCGGATGATGGTAAAGTACCTCTGTACCTGTAGTGCGAAGAAGACAGTCAAAGCGAGAGTACAGGTACATGTACTTTCTTCACAAACATATACTACTTTCTTCACAAACCTGCTTTGGAGGACAAGCTGTCGTCGCTGCCACCATGCCACCACCAGCTCGGTCGGGCCTATCCATCAGCCCACCGTCCCACACCCCTTCCGTCGGGCCGGTCGCGGTCAGTCTGATCTCTTACCCTCCTCCCGTTATCTCCCGTCCACCACTTTCTCTTCTTCCCTAAACCGATACAACATCGCCGCTGCGGCGATAGTACTTGGATGTTAAACAATACGGGTACATTTTATTCGTGCATATCCGCCAAACCGACCGCCGAGCCATGACGCGCCCACTGCACACGCTGGTCCTAAACGCGGGAAGCTCCAGCCTGAAGTACGCGGTGTACCGCGTATTTGAAACCAGTGACAAAGTGGCAGTGCGTTGCAGCGGGATTGTGGACCGGATCGGCGGCAGTGGCGGTCTGCGTCATATCGATCACGCGGATCCCGGAAGCCGCCCGAAAGTGACTGAGCAGGCGGCCGAGTTTCCGGATCACCAAGCCGGTCTGGGGGCGGTCATGAAGCTGCTGGAGCGTCCAGACGCGACAGGCGAAAGACTGCACATCGCTTGTGTTGGCCATCGCGTGGTGAGTGCGTCTCTCGTCTTTTCCATCGTCTATTCATCGAGAGACAGCACAGAAAGTGACTGTTTGACCGGACGAAAACGGACTTTGCCACGTCACTGGATAAACTCCGGAACTGTCTCTCCGAAAGGGTTTTGTGTTAGGGTTTGCTGCACGGGATCGTCGGCGGTGATGGGGTGACAGGCCTGATGTGCCGACCACATCACACCGGGGGAGGCGTATAAGATGTGTTTCATCTCGCCGTCGGGCTCCGTCAGGGTAGACACACGACACTAACAGTTTCGGTCGCCGGTCGGCTGTGTTCATAGTGAGTCTGTGGCAGGTTGGCGTGCGGACATTGCATAAAACGTACCAGTTTCTACTGTACTTAAAAAAGTTCGGGACTGCCTTCCGTGTCGGTCCGCCTGCTACAGGTGCACGGCGGGGCGGACTTCAAGGCGGCCACCCTTATCGACGACTCCGTCCAGGCGGCGATCGAGAAGGCGTGTGACCTTGCGCCCCTGCATAACCCGCCCGGACTCAGTGGCATACGCACCGCCAAGCAGCTCTTCGACGTGCCTCAGGTATTTCCTTCAGCCTCGCACTTCGCAGCAACCCTTCTTTTAGGTTTTCGTTAAAAAAAAAAAATCCGTTGTGAGGTTGTTTGGCATGGTCTACTCGTCATACGGTACAGGTGGCCGTGTTCGACACCGCGTTCCACATGTCTCTCCCCCCCGAAGCGTACACGTACGCGCTGCCCAAGGCGCTGTCGGAGAAGCACGGCATCCGCCGCTACGGCTTCCATGGCATCAACTACTCCCGTGAGTCGCCCGTCACTCCGGGAGTAAAGACCCAATATATACCCGTGAAGCGCACATTGCTTACGCACGTTGTCTCTGTTAATATAACGCTGCTCTAGCAGCAGCTCTGATGATATTCTATACATTTTCGGCGGTCAGAATTGCGGATGATAGATATTTATCGCTGAAACGCGTTTTGATCTGATACGCGGCGCAGACGTTGTTCAGGCGGCGGCAACGGAGTTGGGCAGGCCGCTGTCGAGCCTGAACCTCATCGCCTGCCACCTCGGCGCGGGCGCCAGTATGGCTTGCATTGAACGCGGGCGCTGTGTCGACACCACGATGGGCCTCACTCCCATGGAGGGGCTCCCAATGGCGAAGCGCGCCGGCGATGTGGACTTGGGTGGGTATATTGTTTCCCCCCTCTTAATTTGTTTGGCGCCCTTTTTGGCCTACGTAATACAGCACCGTACCTCATTTATGGAAATAATTAGAAATACTTGTAGGGTTCTGCGGATTGATTTGCATACTATGCGCGTTTCTGTCAGACATATTATGCGATGGAATCGGATGTTTTATGTCTTCACAAGCTTAAAAAGTGATTGCTTGTGCGTTTTATTACTATATTTACTATTGTGCTTCAGCGTAAGTAAATCAAAGAGATATATAAATAACGTCAATCTGAATCGGCTTAACAAACAGTGGGCGACAATTAGCTGTGGAGGGCGCATGCGCTGTCTTTGAAGGAACGCAGTTTGTTGCCTGATATCGTTCCAGAATTTGGTAATACCCCAATCGAGGTTAACCGAGGGAAACGAACATTTTGTTTTGTTTTGTTTTGTTTTGTTTTGTTTTGTTTTGTTTTGTTTTGTTTTGTTTTGTTTTGTTTTGTTTTGTTTTGTTTTGTTTTGTTTTGTTTTGTTTTGTTTTGTTTTGTTTTGTTTTGTTTTGTTTTGTTTTGTTTTGTTTTGTTTTGTTTTGTTTAATTTTGTTTTGGGTTTGTTTTGGTTTTCTTTGTTTTTGTTTTCTTTGTATAGGCAATTGTTTTCTTTTTTGCGGTGTGATTTCATTTTAATTCTTTGATCTGTTTTTTTTTCAATATTAAGGGCGAAAGCAGCGCATACTTGACACGGCGAAATATTAACGCAACCAAACCAAACCAAGTCAAATCAACTCAACTCAACTCAACTCAAACCAAACCAAACCAAATCAAATCAAATCAAATCAAGTCACCCCAACGCGAATCAACATCCGAGCCCAATCCATACTCAACCCTCTCAAAAATAAATCTGAGCATTATTTTACGGCCTGTTATCCAAAAGCCAATGAAAACTAATAATATTGACCTTCTTTTTATTCGGTTACGATACTTCGGATTTTTTATTCATTTCATGGAAAGCGCACAATGATGAGGCATAATAAAGCGATCATTTATGAAAAATGACCTTAAATAAAACAGATCGAAAAACTGTCTACCATGACAAAAAGCGCGATGCAAATTAGGTATATTGTTTGGGGTTTGTTATTTTAAATCCTAAGCCCGAACCCTATGCCTATGTTTCCCTCAACGAATTCGAGCACAGCGATTTTTTTCAATTTCTTTCATAGCATCCACTGTCTTATATCCTCTCAATTTGATAACACTTTCTTATTTTGTAAGCGCATTCCGATTTGATTTTTAGTTTATTTTTGTGTTTTTTTGCGTGCGGGCAGGCGCGATCCTTCACCTCGCCGCGAAGGAGGGGGTGACGCTTCCCGAGCTGGGCACCCTCCTGAACAACGAGAGCGGGATGAAGGGGCTGTGCGGGATGACTGACATGCGGAGCATCGGAGAGGCGGCGGAGGGCGGCGACCGCGACGCCCGATTGGCGCGCTCTGTGCTCGTCCACCGCATCCGCCGCTACCTCGGCTCCTTCCACCTCCGGCTGAGGGGGGAGGTGGACGCCGTGATCTTCACCGGCGGCATCGGCGAGAACGACGTCGGGCTGCGCGAGGCGGTGAGTCGGTAGCGCCCAACAAATCGGAATTGTGCCTTCGACGGCGTTTTCGTAAGCTTTTACTATTTGGTAATATATTTATGATTTATTTATTTCGCGGTTTTGCGATATGTGTCAGTTTCTTGTGTGTGTGTGTGTGTGTGTGTGTGTGTGTGTGTGTGTGTGTGTGTGTGTGTGTGTGACAATTGTGACGCCCCCTGTGTGATTGATGTTGCTTGTCGTTTGTGAAACTGAACAATGGCGAGGCGCGTTCAATTATTGTTTTAAAATTTTGCAATGTATGAAATGCGTTGGGAGTGTGAGTCATGTTTGGGGATTGAAGCGTCCCAAATATTGTGGGGCTGAGATTTTGAACAAGGCACTTTGTTTAGATTCTTGAAAAAGAATGGGGAGAAAAGAAAGTCGTCGTATTTGAGTGCTTTTGAATCGTTTGATTGTCTTTTTACAATTGTTTGTTTATATGTATTAAGTTTTTATGGTGCCAATCGAATTAAAGCGTGCAAAGGATGTCAAGAAAGGCCCACACTATCTGTTGTTTTAAATACACCAATTTATGAGTCAGCGAATGTTTTGAAAAGGAATGTGTTTTACATATCGACCCACAATTGCTTTTTATTCAAGCATTGAAAGTTGTAAACACTTGACGTATTTATTATGCATCTTTGAAATGAAAAAATGTCATTTCCAACAATTTCACATTGCATCTTGCAGTTTTCCGCCCCTTCTGTTTTGAAGTCATTATGGTACGCAATGGATTTCTGAATTGATATTTTCTTAACCCTAAACACTCATTTCTTAACCCTAAACAAGTGTAAAGTGCGCTTCCCTTTCGTCCACATATTATTTTGCACGTCATTCAGTTTGGGATTTGCTTGTATCAAACCTTTTATTAACGTGGAATGAAATCTAATGTCATTTCTATCGGATATCCAATATACTCCAAACTCATTGTCTTAAACATGGTTTCGGTGCATTCACGAATGAGGGCTGTGCGTGTGTATGTGTGTGTGTGTGTGTGTGTGTGTGTGTGTGTGTGTGTGTGTGTGTGTGTGTGTGTGTGTGTGTGTGTGGAAGAGTGAGAGTGAATGTGAGTATATTATAGGACTGTATTCTCGTACACGTCCACGTGCACATACGCGTTCGCCGGGGGAGTCTTGGTCCAATGCTCACCGTAGCCTCCACCCCACTCGCGCGCGTAAGATGTAAACCGCGATGATTACACGAAGTGCCCATCGGCCCGTGACATAGCGATACATACTGTGTACATTCACACTAAGGATACCGACTTTTGAGCAGTACTCGGTAACGCACCGGGTCGCCAACGGGATGCTTCGATGAAAGAGAGAGAGTGTGTGTGACTGTGTGTGTGTGTGACTGTGTGTGTGTGTGTGTGTGTGTGTGTGTGTGTGTGTGTGTGTGTGTGTGTGTGTGTGTGTGTGTGTGTGTGAATGTGTGCGTGTGTTTGCGTGTGTATGCATGTGTACAAGTAGGTTATTGAGAGTGTGTGTGAGAAATGAGTGTGAGAGTGAGTGTGTATTAAAAAATATGTGTATATAACAATGTGTGTGTACGTGTATGTAACAAAGCGATCGAGTATGTGTTTGTGTTTATGTGTAGGTTTGCGAAGGCCTGGCCCCCATCGGCATCGAGTTGGACAGCAACCGCAACTCGGCCGCGTCCTCCGTCGCCGCTGCCACGGGCGGCGTCGCGGGCATCCACTCCAATTTTTCGCGCACCCGGCTGCTTGTCATCGCCGCGGACGAGGAGGTGGAGATCGCGAGGCAGGCAAATCGCGAGGCCAACTTGGTTCCGCCGCCCTCTGCCGATGACTCCCACACCCCCGCCGCCGTGTCCTCCGGCCTCCGCGCCCATGAGGAAAAGGTCGGACAAGTGTATCTCGCACCGCTGACCCCCGACGCCGGCATGGGCTCCGCCACCGTCGGTGGGCCCCCTTTCCCCGTTATCAGAGATGATGGCTAGATCGCCTTTGTTGATGTAATATATCCGGCGTATTTATTTGTGTGAGGGCTTGAGGAGTGTACGTACAAATGAGACACGTAATATATGTATGTCTAGCTATTTAATTTTTCGTTTAATGTTGATATTATTTACCGAACGCGATTGTTGCGCATGACTGATTGTTCCACATTTTTCGCTTGATTGTAATTATTGGTTTGGGGAATGCCTGATACGGCGGACCTTGTGGGGACGTAGGTCACGTAAATGTCGGTAGTGGCATGCTTTTAATATTACTGTTAATTTAAAAGAGTTACTATTTGTGCCCCAAAACCCAGAGACTCTCTATATCTTTTGCGCTTGTGATATATATAAGCTTAGCGGGGAAGTACTTTTGTAAACAAACGCTGGTGTGTTTGTCAACACTCAGATTGCGATAGACATATGTCAATCAATCACTCGTCGCGTTTCAATAAATGCGCCTTAATTGAACAATTATTTGATTTGGTTGTTCAAATTGAATTTTTACGGCCGCTTTTTTTTTTGGAAAATATTGATAGCGATATATCGGCAGCATTTCGTCGTACCCGTAGTCAAGTATGGCATCTGAAAAATATGCCGGTGCTTTTGCGGCACTGGGGCGGCAGGTCTGATCGGCACTCTGGTGGGCCGCGGATTGGTTCATCCGCACTCGGTGCTACCGTTCGTCTGCATTTCGGACGACGGAGAGGACAATCCGCTGTTGCAGGCGCTGATGCAGTTCCTTCACATCACGGTATGTCCCCCTTTTCCCGCTTTTTACCTAATGTATGATTTATATTCATGTCTTGTTGAAGTCTCCTTGTTTCATTGAAATAATATTCACTTCAAGCACGTTCATTCGCTTTGACATTGTTTGGTCATGTCAATCCATTTTGTGTTTGGAACCCAGTTTGCAAACTGTTTTGAATCATTGACCGTATCCGTAACCGCATTGTGAGATATAATGTTTCATGATTGCAGCAACTCTTTTGATTGTTGGGCGCTTGCGTTAAAGCGCGCGAATATTCCTTCATTGCATATTTATGTTGGATCTGATAGAAAATTGACATATGTAATCCCTGTAATTATTTAGAAATGCGATAGTGATAGTGGCATACTTAAATTGTAAATAAAGAAGAAAGAACGAGACGCGGTTCGATTACCATTAGCAGTCACCTGCCCCAGTCTGGCATGATTAAATCATTAATAAAGACGGAGATCCTGCGGGCAGAGCACTAGTCTAGCAAAAAATGATGAAGTCTCTTACGATTATTAGCGCTTTTGTCTGTGGTTTTTATTTAAATCGGCGCCCCTTGAAATGCCGAATTGATATTTAACTGATAGTTGACTTTCCCGTGTATTGCGAGTTTTTAATAGTACCACAGCGGTCAAAGTATTTTAATTACGGATCTAAATTGTATTGCACAATTGGCCGATCTGAATGCGATTATGCGAGTGTGACGGGTATTTCTTTTTGGAAGTACTCACTGAGTCAATGTTAAAACATGTTCTCACATCAGCCGACTGACACCCCCTTTTCTGCACCCCCGGTACACACTGCGCAGGATATTCCCGCGTCGGACCTGTACGGTGTCACCCGCGACCACGCGCTCACCCTGATCGACCAGGGCAAGGACGCGCAGTTGCTGGACGAGATCATGTCGCGCTTCCAGGCCGCGGCAGCCCACGGTCGAGGATTTCATGTTCTCGTCGGCGGCGCCTACAATTCTGCCGCCAGCATCCAAAACCACCTCACCATCTCCGCCGCGCTCGGCATCGACTTTTACGGCGTCGGCAGCTTCCCGAGGTGCGTCGTCCACTTGAATCACAATGAATGTAAATTCTATGAAAAGAGTATCACACGGCAACAACGATACACCCTAATTGAAACCTTAAGTCGCTGTTGTGGTGCATTTTTCTCCGCACCAAATTTTGCGCCATCTCGTCGCCAGTCGTCCTTCCTTTTTTGTCTTCTCTGGTCGATGACGGCTTTGGGTATGGGGTTTGTGCCCAGATCCTTGATTGTAGACTCACAGAAACCCGAAACCCCAAAGCGCCGTACCTTATTATCTCCTGAAATTAGTTTATTTACGTCAGTGCTTAAATTGTTAGAAGAGGCACGGGAACAAGAATGCGCGTGTTGGTTCCATTATGAGTGCAAACGATTTCACGTTTTGATGGACCCTAAAGTTGCATTATGTTTGATACTAAAGTACTTAACCATTTTGTCATCCTGAATCATATGCATTTCGTCGGTGATTGCACGTTTTGTGTCGGTGTAATGCTTGGTGTTGACAATACTGTATATGTTGTAGTTAAAGATGTATCGCTATAGACAAAGTCAAACATGTAGCGGTGAAGTGTTATAGCGATGCATGTTAATTAAGTGAGCGATGGATACTGTCTTAACTCTTAACCGAGGCGAAAATGTTCACCGAGCTGTCGAATTGTATTTCGCCTGACTTTTACCTGCCGGTGCAACTAATGATATATGATGGTCACGTAATGTGATAACCAGCGGACACCCCCCTTCTCCTGTCATCGGGGATATATCGCCCAAGTGTAAAAGATCTGACACCATCGCTACCTCGCGGCGTCTTTGTGTGCTTTTGCGTGACAACAATAAGGAATGTTCTCCAGTTTTCGAATTGTTATCAAGTATATCACAAAATTCCCAGCATTGAGGTGAGTCAGGTCGCTTAAGTAATTGTAATTTGTCTTTGATCGCCAGGACGGCCGCTGCGGCGGAGATCACGCACACCGTCGGCGCGGCTCTGATGGCAGCCTCCGACTCGCACGGCCACTGTCGAATGAAGGGCGTCGTTCTAAATCGTCTGCCGCCGACTGCCGACCTGCCCGCGATTCGGGAGGCGCTGGCCAAGCGGGGCGTGCAGCCGCTGGCGCTAATGCCATACTCGCCCGCTCTGGAGGAGGTACGAGACGCGCCCCCCTCGACTCATTCTCTTCAGTAAAGCGCCCGAATGATAACCTATCTTAATGTTGAATGTTTGGTTATTGGGATATTGTTCATGGTCTATCTGATTTCAAGTTTTTTTGTCGGTGCGGCAGTCTTAATGGGAGCAATATTACGATTTTTTTGCCGGGTATTATTTTACATGGGATTTAAGGCTTTGATTTTCTTTGGTGATAAAACTAAACTGTATTTTGTGACGATTCCTTCAACTTTGGCAATTTCTCCGAAAATGGTGCAGGTTAACCTGCCAGTCCCATATCCCGGGGGCGCCAAAAAATTGGTGAACCGATAAATAAAGAAATTGGGTAAATTAAATTTTGTTTTGCCGCATTCCTATAACGGCGGCGGCGGTACATATTGTAGCGACATCGCTAATATTTGGGCATATGCCAACCTTGGTAATATTATGATCGAAATCATTTTTTTTTGTTTTTGTATAATACAATTTACGTGGCGCGTATGTGCTTCATTTTGTATTCATTTGTTATCCGATACCAAAACAAGTAATGTCGGGCTCGATTTTTCATTTGACATGATTAGGAGCCCAAATGATGTACCGGCTCTCTTTGTTGTTGCTTTCATACGAAAGAGAGTTATTTGTGGACGTTGTATCTCCACACAATTCAAAAGTCCGCAAATGAAACGTGCAAACTAATCAATGTTTCTGACTGCTGTGAATCCGCGTGTCGACAGGTGACCGCGGTGGAGATTGCGCACGCGCTGAAGGCGGAGGTGCGCTACGGCCACGCGGCCATTTCGCGCGTCAAAATGAAGTACCCGCTCGTCGCCACTCTGCCTCTGCCCGAAATGCTCGAAAAGGTGATCCGAGCGTGACCCCCCCCCCCACAATGTCTTGTCCCATATAGTTTCTATTAGAGTTAGTTAACATTATAGTACTGCAACATTGATATTACGCATCTTACAAAGGGAATACAAAGCACCAAACCAAAAAACCGTAAATGGACGAAAACTGATATCCAGATCGCGCTGGTTTGATTGTTGTTTTTTGCTAATGATATATGGGGTTACACACTGTTTAGTATCTCCTGTGAAACCCGCGATGTGCCCGCTGCTTTTTTTCCCTCCAGATCCAAAAGCAGGGGCCGGGTGCCATGGTCATCACACACGCGGGGCGCGGCGACATGGTGCTCGGCCTGTTGGGCGCCATCCGCTCCCGCGGCTTCCCGCCCATTGCAGGCATCCTTCTCAGCGGCGGTGGAGAGCTGGCGCCCGTCGGTAACCTCACCCTCCATTTTTAACTTTTTGGGTACACTGATACGTCCTCCTCCATCTTTGGTTACATAGTTTCACAACCTGATAAAATAGGAATATATTATTATTGATATTTTGGCCATACGGGCTATTTGTCAGTCCTTCAATCATCAACAAAATCAGCTCAATGGCATTTTCGGTCTGCCATTGGTGTGCGCTGCTGATGGTCTTTTTTGCCATTCATCTTTTTATAGCTTATGAAAATGTCGCAGGGGTCGGGATTGTGATGCGACGCAGGCTTAGTATATATATATTTTTATTTTTCATCTGTTTCTCTGATAGCCACATTGATTTAAAATATTCTAATTCCTAATGCTTCCGTTTGTCAGTTTATAATATCGGATCGAAAATCGGTTTATCTGGTAACGTACTTAATATGCTAATGGAGTCTGTTGTTGGATCAAATTAGAAAAAAATATTATTAGGACAGCAATTGTACGAGTCTTAACCCTGAGGAAAATAATTCGCGCTGAATTACAATGCGAATTATGTGAGGTGTATTTTCTGTTATGTTATTTACAAATGTTGTGCGATGCGCAGTGCAATCCATTCTGAGCCACCGCGACGAGGCCAACGAGGTGGACGTGCCCGTCCTGTCCATGGACACCAACACCTTCAGCGTGGCTCAGGCGCTGTTGGGCGCGAAGCATAATGTCGTCGGCGGCGGTATTGAGCGCATCGAGGCCGCGGTCGCTCATTTTGACGCCTCTGCCAACTCAGACGCCCTCAACGCTCTGCTCAGCGACGTCAGCCACAGGTTAAGCGCCACGTCCCTTTGTCACGCAACTTGGATACTCTGCTGCCTTTTTTTTTATTAATACCGAACAGTCCGTAGTAGTTGCACCTGAATGCATTCCTGACTTTTTTTTGTTTTATTTTATTCTTTTGGTTCTTCCGTATCTGGTCGTTTTTAAAAAAAGTCTTGAATAAAATGGCACTCTATCTATGGTAGCAATTCACCACCCATCGTGGCAATGCAGTACATGTACATGTACCATTTCGTAGTACTGATGAATTACATGTACATGTACGATGTGGTAGAGCGAAACAGATGTCGATCACCCCAAACTAAAGTAAACGGGCAAACAGAGCTTAAATAACAGGGTTTTATTTTACCAACCATGACGCCGTATTTGTCTCGACGAATCCGATCGAGTCGGTCATATACGGAACAGGTCCACCGAGAGACGGGCTGGCACATTAAGTTTTGCGAATAAGCGTAACGGTGTTTTTTCTTTTGAGTTTCATGCTCTTCTGCATTAACCATTTACAGCTCGAGCAAAAGCCCCAATTATTCCCGATTCGACGATTGATCTTGACACAAATTTTTTGGTCAGAGCTCGAATATTGACTGCTATTATAAGGCACCGTGTTTGGCAAGTCAGAGCTCAAATGTGCATTCCGCCGCGTTTCAGTGATATTGACAGTCGGTATACTACTCAATGTGCATACTCAACCAATATTATTCCACTGTGATCTGTCTATTAATCTGTTAATCGTCTTAGTGAATATGGTGTATAAATACCTACTCAGCCGCGTTGCTGATACCGGCACTGCCGCTTCCGTGTACTGCTGCCAGGCGAGACCTTCCGCTGACACCGCGCCTGTTCCAGTGGCAAGTCATGAACACCGCCCGGCGCTGCCCCCAGCACATCATCCTGCCGGAGGGCAACGACCGGCGCGTGATTACCGCCGCGGGTGAGCTGCTGCGCCGCAACATCTGTCGGCTGACGATTCTCGGACCGCCCGAGGAGGTACTGCGGCTGGCGACCAGTCTTCAGGTGGACATCTCGGCGGCCACCTTGGTCGATCCGGATACTTCGGAGCAGCTGCCGGTGGGTTTCCGTCACTCCCGCTGGGTTTTCGGGAAGTGCATTATTATTACTTCAACCATCGTCGGATAGATTCGCGAAGAAAAATGTTATTGATTAATTAATTCTTTATTAACATAGATTAAGCATATTAATGTCGAGCACTAATATGATGCTTTAGACAAGAATTATTGTGTTTGGATTACAATTCGCGAGACGAGGGGTGGGGGTGGCTAATGTGATGAAACACATGCTAAATTGGCAGTTCGCCTGATTTTATTTTAACGTTGCTATCAGGGCTGTGTGCTGGGTCGGATTACCAACCGAAAATATCAACCTCGTGAATTGGTTGGTTTTGAAATTTGAGACGATATGTTGACAAAACAGAGGTTCGATGGGTGTTTGAAAGGGATTTTCTGCAGTTGTTCAGTTTTGTTAATGGTCGGCAAGCGAGTAGTAAGCAACCGCAGCAGCTGCGGTATCCGGACATTGTCTGCAGCATTCCGAAACACGAGGCGAGAGATATCAACGCAGAGGGGGACGGACGAACCATAAATGGGAGAAAAGCCCTTAGTAATTTATCACTTACAATAGAATTGATCTTTGCTATTGCGCAGTGAAATGTGATGTTAGGCTATTGGAAGAACCAAATGCGAATCCCGGAAAATTGTGGTTGCCTTCGCCCCGTTGCCGTGCATGCAAACCAGTCGGATTTCGCACATTCAGGCACTCAAGCCTAAATATCTATTGGAGTAGTAAGTATATGATCTCATGCGTCATGTACTAAGTAAAATTTCAGCGTGTTCGTATGTGTATATTAACTATTTTATGTCCACCGAATGATGCTTAGCGAGTCGGCGAGTTTCTGTACCTAGCGCGTATAGATGTTACTCAGGCATTTGTGTGCTAATTGTTCGGCGTGTCTACTGCGTATGTGCGTGAAGGCCCTCGCCGCCGAGCTCGCGGAGCGGCGCAAGTCGAAGGGGATGACGGTGGAGGCGGCGACGGCGCAGCTGCGGAGCAACCCAAACATGTTTGCCACGTTGATGATGGCCACAGGCGCGGCGGATGGGATGGTCAGCGGCGCCATCCACACCACCGCCGACACCATGCGCCCCGCGCTTCAGGTGGGAAATAATCCTGAGGTCGCTTTTTAATACATAAATACGCTGGGTGCGGGAAAATAACTTGATTACAATCTCGAAGATGTCGTATTTGTCAGCCTAGAAAACTCAAAATTGACCAGCTATATGAATGGTGTATGTTGGGATGTGTTGCGTTGTGCAGCTCTTTTGGTTTTGCTTCAGGTCGGCAAACCCTGCAGCGCCTCTTTTGAAGATTCCGTTGGATCGCTAATCTTGATCGTCGATAATTTTCAACGCGCTTCGGTGTTTATTTGATTTTCTACCGACAGATTCTCAAATGGGACATTCTCTTAAAAGTCAAATATGGGTTTAATCGGGCGCGGTTACGTCTGTGCAAATATTCCTTACACCCTCATTTTATTTATGCCTCCTTCCGGGGCACTCATATTGGTGCGTGTTAGTTTGTTGTACTTGCTTTGGATTGAATCCCGGCACGCGTGTAAAGATGCCTATCCCACAATATTTTGCAACTCTAAAACAGTGTCTTGGAAACCAACATTATAAAATGTTATCCTGCGTATGAAGTATTGTGGGCTGCACTGATATATGTGTAATCAACAAATGAGTGGAAATATTGCAATTCCGCTGAGAACTAATGCCACGCTGCGTTATTTAAAGGGAGTTGTGAATGCGTACAAAATGTTGTCTAAATTGGTTTTCATCATTTGTCGCTTTTGTCTTTATTGTCTTTTTGAGAAAATGCGTTCCCTCTGTTTCTCGCTGTTGAAAAGTTTTTACATATACTTTCTGACAAGCCCAGCTGAGCATCTGAGTATTTACGCAATTTTGGTTTTGGCATCAGAATTCGTTTGGAGACCGAATATGTTTATTTGTAGTTTATGAGGCATCAATTTCTAATTACTAAACTTAAATTTGAGTATCTTAGTGGCATTGTATACAACTTTTTACCGAATTGTTATTATTATTTTGTTGGTAGGTGATCAAGACCGCGCCGGGCGCCGCGATGGTCAGCAGCGCCTTCTTCATGCTGCTGGAGCAGGGCGCCAAGGTGTTTGCTGACTGCGCGATCGTGGAGGACCCGACGGCGGCGGAGTTGGCGGAGATTGGCGCCGCGAGTGCGATCACCGCCGCCGCGTTTGGCCTCGTCCCGCGCGTTGCGATGCTCAGCTACGCCACGGGCAACTCCAACACCGGCCCCATGACATCAAAGGTGCGAAAAAGACAAGGCTACGCAATGCTTTTGTTGTTATTTTTTGAAGCGCGGCACACTTGACATCGTTTCTTTTGTATATTTCTATTTATCCCCAATTCTTTTGAAGTACATAAATTTGCGCAATTTACTGAAATGTGAACGAAATTTTGTTGATTAAAAAAAAAGGATCGAACATGTGTGTGTGTGTGTGTGTGTGTGTGTGTGTGTGTGTGTGTGTGTGTGTGTGTGTGTGTGTGTGTGTGTGTGTGTGTGTGTGTGTGACTGAACTGATTGCACAGTTTGTTTGCCACATTAAACATTTTTAAAAATTTGTCATTGGTGCATTTTTAGGGTTAATGTAGGGTTTGAAGCAGTGACATGCCGCCGCAGGTGCGCGAAGCGACAGAGCTGCTGAAGAAGCATCCCGCGATCCTGGAGCACGGCATCCCGGTGGAGGGGCCCATTCAGTTCGACGCGGCGGTGGACCCCGAAATCGCGGCGGTGAAATATAAGGGGAAGCCGGGGCCGGTGGCGGGGCGCGCAAATGTACCCCACCCTCTCCCACACCGTCAAAACACAAGGATAAAATGTTATATTATGTGAATGATACACGAAAGAATGAAAATGATTCGAAGATGTGCCTGTTTGAATGTATCAAGAATGCCTTCTCAGCTTAATATCAACAGCCATTGGCGAATTTTTTTGTTGGTGTCAAGAAAAACTTTATTCACAGTGCAAAAAAATTGGGGCTGCTGCGGAAAATCGAAACATTTTTTTCACTTTTCCCAAATCCTCAATATTGTCAATACCACAATAAGTACATTTCGTTTGATGTATTTCCTGTTATTTCGTGTTTTTCGCTGTTTATTGAACTCAAAACCTAGGGTTTCAGCTTTATTTATTGTTTGAGCCGTTTTGCCATTTTTGGGGGGCATCAGGTGTGCATCTTCCCCGACCTCAACGCCGGCAACAATGCTTACAAGGCGGTGCAGCAGGCGAGCGGCTGCCTCGCGGTCGGCCCCCTCATGCAGGGACTGCGCATGCCAGTCAACGACCTCAGCCGCGGCTGCACCGTCAACGACATCGTCAGCACCGTCGCCATGACATGTGTGCAGGCCATAACCGCTAAAGCGATCGCCTCCTCTGCGGCGCCCACCCCCGCTAGCAAACTCTAAGACGCTCACCCAACTCTGACGCACTGTCCCACTTCATAATTGTAATCAAAACAAATCGTTTCACTTGTCGCGCATTTTTAATAACGCGAAAACCTGTTTCGTACTATTCTTTTGCACTAGCTAGTTCGGAGATGTCCTCCTTTCGAGACTACGCAAAGCGTTTTTTCGGGAGGCGTGTTGTATTTGAGGTGGAGTATTGTTTCAAATGCCCCGAAGCACTATTCACGTCGAGCACGAGGTAGACATGTGGGTTCAATGATGGACGCGAAATAAAAGCTACACGGGCAGTCCATAAGCCCCATGCTAGAGAGGGGCATGCTTTGGATATGAAGGGATGATTGTAAAAGGGAGGAGTGGCAACCGGCAACGATAGCGGATGGGCCGGTCGGCCGTCCCTAATAATAATGGGCTTAGTAGTATGAGAAGAGGCTAATACAACAAAAACTAAGAAGGTGATAGCTAGCTGGGCTACCTTGTTCATGATAAACACTGGATAACGAGTTGCTAGTGTTGACATGATAGAGATCCACGCTCGTTTAGATCGCCATTATTTGGCAATTGTGAAACCATGGAGCTATGGCAAGCTTGACACGGTAGGGGGCTAAGAGGCCCGGCAATTGTCGGGAATCCTCGTTACGCGAGCTTTTAAAGAGAATGTACGTTTATGTCCCCAAGCGTCAAGAACTCCCGCTCAGCATGTCCGATATGTCTTTTTTGCGATTTGATACCTTCATATCTATAGGGAGGGCGAGAGCGGAACGCGTGGAATGTCTTTTGGCGAGGAGGGTACGGGCGGATCAGCGGCGGAAGGGAGGCGTTGGAGTTGCATTCGTAACCGGGAAGCAACGCAGCTCCTATGCTAGGACAATGCGTTCGTTCGACGCTGATAACGCCGTTGAAGTCGAGCCGACTCATGGGGTGGAGCTCGGCCCCAACAACATCAAAGGGCAACCGCTCGGGGATGAGTGGCATGGTTTGGCGGCGGAGCGAGATCCTCCATATCTGCCGCCGTCGGAGAAGGCATGTCGGAGGTGCTTTGAAAATTGAAAAATGTCCGTACCAACCACCCACGGAGACTTGATCTCTTAGGGTGTTGTAAAGAGAAAGCTAAAGACATGTATTATGAGCATGGGAAAACTATGCTAGCGTGGAGGTAGGAGCGCCCGCCGCCTAAATTGATATCTGACCATAGCAATACCGAGTTAATGGATATTTTGGGCGGACCCATCCAACCATCTAGGTCTCTTAGGTATCAAGTTTACACCATGAACCGCCTTGTCCATTGGCGGTTCACCGTCTAAATCGTACCCGATGTTTTTATAAATAATGTAGACAAGTATAAAATGTGATTTGTCGCTAAACTCTTCGATGCGCGGCGTGCTCCCGCCGCTACAAGGGCGCCGATTAGCCAAGATAGTTGATTTGCACTTGTCGAGTTGGGCATGCCTTATCTTTACTCCCATGCGACGCCAGTCGTGCCGGAGTTGGGGGGAAAGGCATGCGAGATAAACTTGGTCCCATCCGACGCACTTCGCCACCTAGCATAGTAGGCATCCTTACCCCTTCGGGGGCGAGGAAGGAAAGGAAATTCATAGTTGCAGGTGGTGTCCGGCTTGCAACTATGAATTTGCATCTACCCGTCCCCCCCCCCCTCCCCCGATGGCTAACGCTGCAATTTGCCGTCGCGATAACCCTAGGCACACTGCTTTAGGCGCTCCTGTCTATGGGTGGGTACCGACTAGGGAGGGGGTGTTCGAAAACATGGATCGGGTCGCCTTCCGCAAAATATGTTGGGCACAGACATATTTAACCGAAAACCATCCGCCGTACCGAGCTTTTTTAAGGGCGGCGGACGATCCATGGGACCTCCGCCGCCATATTGTGTCGGTTCTCTGGCTTCGAGTCTCCTCCGGCCACCGTAGCGTCTCGCCTCGCCCCCAAGGGGAGACTCGAGTCCCACATCGTTGAATGGCAGGTCCCGTCCGTGGACATTAAATTGATTTCGGAGCATCTAACCTCGAAAAGTAGTATCGAACTAGCCGAGCGGGAGATCTTAGCGGTAGTGCACATATACTACTTTTGATAACCTCCGTTCCGGGGCTTCCCGACAATTGCGCATCGCGCGGGTCGCAATGGCGGAACCTCTCTCACTCCCCTAACATACCAAGCATGGCACAATTACTAGCTTACCCGCGCCCACCTCGTGGAGGGGGAGGTGTGTGCCGACGGGCATGCGAGAGCACCCCCCTCCGGTACCGCCGTTGTTGCGCCACCGGCTTGGGCCGCCGCCTTGCTTTTGTCTTTGGTCGCCCCCTTTTTTATTAAGGTACAACGCCACCTTCGGTCGATGGATCGCCGCAAGCGGAGGAGCGGCACGGACCTACTTGGGTATGGGAGATCGAGGTGCGACGGCGGACCCGTTGATAGCATGTTGACGGGAAGTTTTATCTAGGCCTTTCCCTCTATTTATGTTGTGAGGCCGGAGTCACGCAGGAGCTAGGTTAGACATGCATGCGTCACACCTCGAATGGTGGACATCATAGGTCGGTCAACCCCCGTAGCGGTGAATCACAAGCCGCGCATTGTGCAAGACTAGCTAGTGACAATACCAGTTTGCATGATAGACAAATATACTAGTACTACGCGGTAGATATGTATTCGTTTGGATTGGCATTGATGCTACCGTTTAGTCGGTACTCGTACTGCCCTTTCCAGTCTTTTGTATCGATGATGTATATGGAGCATATGGACAAGTAGGGATAATGGCCTTACCATGTACACAACAAGTGTCATGCACCTGCGTGTCAAGGGGGGGCTAAAACAACAACGGTCAGCCCTTTGTCGTCAGCCTTTTGCCGTCTCCTTTTCTGAGCCGTGTTGCCCGCCTCTTCACCGGTACTTGGTGCTTTTCTTGGTGGCATTTTTCCTGATTTTCTGGTGCTCTTTAGAGCGCATTAGACGTACATGATATGGACTCCGTAAAACTACCGAAGTTTAATGGGGCAGACGATATTTTATGTGTGTAAGAAACTTTTCCGTGCATTTGGCATGATGCAAAAGTGAGCTCCGGCTTTGTCGTCGGATGGTGCCGCTTCCTCTCAACAACAAGTCGACATGTACTCCACATTGATTCTTGCGCTGCCGGAGGACGATCTTTCCATTATCGAGAATGTTAGCGAGGATGACAAGACCTGCGGCCACACTGCATGGACCGCGTTAGTCAATCATTATGAGGACAATGGTATTTACCGGTGTACGGAACTATAGAAGGACTTGGAGACACCGCAAGCGGACGGCGAGAGCGGCATTCAATACCTGAACCGGTTAGTTCGACGGCAACGACAGCTTGCCCGAGTTGGGGACGTCGTCCACGACCGGCGTATCATCATGTACTTGGTGAAGGGCCTGCGCAGCGAATACCACTCCATCACCGACACGTGTGACGTACACAACCTCAGCATGGATACCGTCAAGCGTGATCTTCGTCAAAAGGGCATGCGCATCGTGCGCAATCACATATACCGGAGCCCCCAACGCCTACGGCTTTTGCAGCGTCTCATGATGACGCAACGACTGAATTTTTGAAGCGGCAAGTCTCCGAGCTCCAAGACCAACTGAAATCTGTTCAAGGAGCTGCGACTACTCGTCGTACCTCATATGGCAGAGGCGGAGCGAGAATTTTTCGTGGTGTTTGCTATGGCTGTGGTAAGAAGGGAGATCGCAGGTCCGAGTGCCCAGTCAACAACACCGGAGGTAACTCTGCGCAAGTGGACTCCCCGGTTGCTTTTCCGGCGGTCATGGACGTGACGGCCACCCCTGCGAGGCCATTTTCAGAGGCTCGACACATGTTCGAGCGCGATGGGGAAACGTGGATGTGGTTGGCCGACAGCGGCGTTAGAAATCACATGACTACTGTGCGCCGTGATTTCTGTGAGTATCGAGCGCTCACCGACCGGCTTTGAGTGAAGGGTATCAGCGCCCGCGCTGTTGGCGCGGGCTCGGTCCGCAGCATTGTGAAGGCTGACGATGGAGAGGAAATTCATGCCATGCTGAAGAATGTGCTCCACGTTCCCGAGCTATCCCGTCGCGCATCGTGGTCTTACCACCGGCTTTTCAGCCTCCCCGAAGCTCGGCGATTAGGTCATTTTGTGGTGTTAGCTGATCCCGTGGACCACCTTCGTCTTCATGCCGGTCATGGTGGTGGCGTGGTGGTTCCGTTGGAGCGCGCGCATTTGTTGGTGTGGTTGCCGGCGCGGGTTGCTTCGTCGAATCCTACCGCTTCAGTCGCTACTGCGGCATTGGAAAAACGATTGTGGCATTCCCGTCTCGGTCACCTTGGCGAGTCGCAACTGGACGGGCTCTTGGCCACTCACGTGGAGGGTGTGGCGTTTTCTGCGTCGGAGCAGTTGGGCTTCTGTGAGACATGTGTTGTGTGTAGGTCGCACGTCCGTCGTATCTCGCGCGAGCCGGCTGACCGGAATGTTGGTGTCTTTGAGGTCCTCGTCTTAGACTTCTGCGGTCCTATGAGTGTTCCATCCTTGGGAGGACGGCGGTGCAGCTTGTGTGCGGTTGATTTCCGGAGTCGTTTCATGTTGCATGATGCGGTCCGCTCTAAGGATGAGGCCCCCGCCTCGTTCCGTCGCATGTTGACTACCATCCGTTCTCTTGGGCACACGGTTCGTCGTCTTCGGGTGGACAATGACACGGTGTTCGTAGGTGCTGCCTTCCGAAACCTTTTGGATGAATTCCACATCGCCGTGGAGATCACTGCCCCTTACGCGCATTGGCAACATGGCCGGATTGAGTGGCAGTGGGGGACATTGGTCCCGATGGCGCAGTCAATGCTCCGGCAAGCCGCGCTGCCTTAATCATATTGGGCTCTAGCGATGGCCGCTGCGGTGCATGTCCGCAATCGTGTGTATAGTAGCGGAGCCGGCGGTGTACATGTCACCTTGGCGACCGGTAGACGAGCTGATTTTAGCTCTATACGGGTCTTCGGCTATCCGGCCTATGTCCACGTTGACAAATCTCAACGCCGTAAACTTGACGATCGCGCGTGGAAGGGTGTCTTTGTGGGCTACGCTTCCGAATCCCCGGCGTGGTTGGTGTACAATCCTACTACCCGTCGGGTGGTGAGCAGCCGTAACGTGGTGTTCGATGAACATGTTGTCCTCTCCATGGGGGAGAGCAATGCCGAGCAACGCAATGATGATGAAGAGGACATCAGCCCGCGCACCATGTGTAGCGAACAACGGCATACACCTTCGGGGGAGTCGCCGCTACGGGAGTCGTTGCAACATTCCGGGTCGATGGAAGATGAACGGGACATGCATTCGTGGGAGACTCCACGTCCAAGATATAATCTTCGATCCATTGCCGCACCACAGCAATGCGTACCCAGTCCAAGGTATAATCTCCGTCCAACGGGCGCTTCGAAAGATGGATGGACTGCGGGAAATGCCGCAGCTTTTAAGTCAACTAGCAGCCCGACTGTTCAAGAGCCTATGTCATACAAGCAAGTGCTGAGGATTCCCCAATCGGGGTAGTGGGAGGCAGCTATTAGGAGTGAGTACGACTCACTTGTATCTCGGAAAACCTGGACATTGGTCCCCGCTTGTCCTATCGGTCGCAAACTCGTAGATTCCAAGTGGGTGTTCAAGCTGAAGCGCGATGCCAATGGGCAGATTGCAAGGTACAAAGCAAGACTTGTGGCTCGCGGGTATACTCAGGAGAAGGGTGTGGACAATCACGAAACCTTCGCTCCCACAGTGAGGGTGATTTCTATTCGAACGTTGCTCGCGCTTGCTGCTTACAATGATTGGGAGGTGGAGCGGCTTGATGAGGTGACGGCATTCTTGGAGGCCGATACTGAGGAGAAAATCTACATGAGGCAGCCGGAAGGATTCCGTCACACCGACATCAATGGAGAGGAGCTACTGTGCTTGTTGAAGAAGTCATTGTATGGCATCAAGCAAGCTCCTAAGAACTGAAATAAGACAATCACAACATGGCTAGAGGAGTATGGCTACAGCCAATCCAAGGTGGATTCATCAACGAGGATGAGCTTTATGTCTTGGCGTTGTACGTGGACGACAACATCATCGTTAGACCAACGGGTAGCTTCATCGTTGGGTTCAAGTCGGCTTTAGGCGAAATGTTTAACGTGCAAGACCTCGGTCCAGTGTCTTGGTTGCTTGGCATGACAGTCGAGCGTGATCGTGGCAACCGCATCATCAGGATTGGACACCAACACTACGTCTTAGATATGTTGGAGCGCTTCAACATGATGGACTGCAAGCCTGTGGGCTCACCTATGGCGGTTGATGCTTTGAGCAATTGCGTGGAGACGTCGACATCAAAGTTGCCTCCCGGTCTAGTGCCGTACCAAAGCTTGATCGGTAGCTTGCTGTACGCTTCCGTAAGCACACGGCCCGACATCACCATGGTTGTTAGCCACCTTAGTAGGTACATGTCCTACCGCTCTCAGTCACATTGGGAGCAAGCCAAGAGGGTGCTCCGCTACCTCAAGGAGACCGCAGATTCGGTGTTGATGTGCGGTGGCGCACCTTCAAATCAAAGATCGAAGGTGGTAGGATGGTCAGATTCTGACTACGCGAGTGATATTGGCGAGCGACGCTCTCGCACGGGGTATGTGTTCATGCTCAACGGTGTAGCGGTGAGTTGGAAAAGTCAGCGGCAACAAACTGTGGCGCTGTCGACAGCGGAGGCAGAGTATATGGCGCTGACAAGGAGTATATGGCTGACGAGGAGTATATGGCGCTGAGGAGGCGATGTTTTTTAAGCAGCTGCTCCATGAGTTTCACCAAGACTCCGGGTCTCCCATCACAATTCACGAGGACAATCAGAGTTGTATTGCACTCAGCAAGAATAGCATGACGACCGGACGCAGCAAGCACATGGACGTGAGGTACCACTTATGTCGGGAGAAGGTGGAGAGCGGAGACATCGAGGTGCAATATTGTGCGACGGAGAACATGCTTGTTGATGTGCTTACCAAGCCATTAATGAGTGCAAGGCACGGCAAGTTGTGCAATACCATTATGGGATTGCCTGCATAGCAAGGGGGAGTGTTGCGAGATATAGTTTGGTGTGGTAATCAAGTTGCTACACAGCAATGTTGGTCAAATAGCATCGTGATAGTACTGCTGTGACTCAGCACTACAAGATGATAAGCCAATCAACAATGGAGAGGATTAGGTTGCTGTCGGTGGCAAGCTGCTGAGCGTTAGATATCATCTAAAGGCTCAGAATATACGCTGGCGTATGCTTACCACAAGGTGAGTGCGTGTCCTGTGATAGGCAAGTGTTAGGCACCAGCTGAAGGTGAGATGACATGTAGTGTCACTCACCAAATGTAAACATTCCTTATTGCCCCCTCAACTTTGACAATAGACGCTGTTAAAAAAACGTCTACACTCTCGGTGTTGCCTTGTGAGTCCAATAGTTTGGCAAGCAACCGAATTGGTCTGCCTACGCACCTCTGGTCAATTCAATTGACGAATGCACGCCATGCATGTGAGTTAGGCGACAGTCGTGTTAAAACGGAGGGGTCGCGCAGAAAGTTTGACATAGCTATAGCAACTGCAGGGTGTTTCATTACATCACATAGATAGCCAAACATTTTTCTCTAAAAGTTTCGATAACATGCAAAGTTTACATGAGCATTATTATGTGTCGCTCCTTCTAGCAACTCCGGGAAGACATTGCTAAGACATCGCAGCTAAGTAATATATTCCCTCAAGAACTATGGAAAATTGTTGTCAGCTGTGAAGGTGGCCCCACGTGCCCCAAGAGACCTACAAAAGTTGCCGTCGTCAAACTGAATGCGCCTAGACTGCCCGCCGTCGAACATATAAGGGTCGGGGGCATATGTTGGTATAGTAGCACATAGGTTTATACGGCTATGCGTGCCACCGTATGCCGTTGCTGCCGGTGATGGCGGCAGTGGCTGCCCGTGCGTATGGCCGAGGTTGACGTTAAGTCGCTCAAACTGCGACATGATCATCTCGTCTGTGGTCGCTTGCGACCGTTCTATAGATGTATCTACTATTGGCTCGACCGTTTCAGAGCGTGTGCTAGCCAAAGTATCATTCATGGTGGAGGGACCAACATGTTCTTTAGTGGGGGTGGACCTAGAGGCCTCTCCGTAGGTCGGTCTGCCGGTGCTCGTGGTGACCGGCGCCGCTCACGGCGATTAGTTGCTTCGTTTAGGCATGCCTTAAGCGTGCGTTTCGACTTTTAACACCTGCGTTTTCTTCACGTTGTCACTGCGCTCGTCGCGTGTATAAAGCTTATTATGCGAGTGTTTAGGTGAGTCGATATGTGCGAGCGCTGAGGTGCGGAGTGATGATTATAAAAGAACTAACGAGTAGCACATTGAAATTGAAATTGAATTACAACAAGTATCCGCAAACTGGACCGATTGCTATCTAACGGCCAGCAATACTCTGCCATCGTCTAGGACACTTAGGAGAACGATTGGGCCAGATACTGTTCGACCATGTAAACCTATCGACACACCTATCTGCAATGTGTGCCGATGTTTCTAGGAGATTAAAACTGTAATCAACCGCAATAATTGCCACAGTCCCCCGCCTTAGGTGTAACAACAGAAATAATTTTGTAATCAAGAAATCCATATCTAAAAATGAATCTACGTGTTAAGAAATGCAAAATAAAACTGCTGCTCGACCTTCACGATGCACGGCCCGCTCCCACCGAACCGGGGTGCCGATCGGCGTTCGAGAGGGTCGACATGTCAACCTAATCTAGCTCCCGCGTGACTTCGGTCTTGCCGGAGAAAGGAGGGGAAAGGCTAGCGAAAAAACCCTTCTCACGCGGTTTCTCGGCGATTTCCCCGGCTTTTTCTGTTTTGGTACCCGGGGCCTTGCTTGGAAAATCAGCAAGCGATCGTACCCTCCACCCGTCGTTTGCGCGTCCATCAAGCACCCTTGTTTCGAGTGCGAGCCTCCACGCCTATCATGGGTCACACTCTCTAATATTAGGTGTGCATAGCGATTGTCGGTAGCGGTAAGGCAGTGCAAGGTCGCAATGGCCAGATCCAAAAAGGCCGCGGGGGGTGCGGAAAATATTCAAACCCTCCGTACCGGGTTTTCCTCTTGCGGATCACCCCGCTGCCAGATCTCGCCGCTCCTCCCGACGTGACAATCCTCCTCGTTGTTCTTGTCGTGCTGCCCTCTTTCGGCCGGCTGGACGTGTGAAAGCTAGTCGACGTCGAACTAGCGCCATATTCTAGCGTTGTTGCCCGGCTTTCCGCCGCAAGCTCCAAGACCCTCAACCCACCATTGATCCGTCCGTACCCGCCCCCTCTCCACCACACACTCCTGAAAATACAGGCCCCACCCCCCTAAATGGGACGGTGTGTTAGTGGTATCTAGCCTTTAAAAAACACATCGGACGGCCAGAGTGAGAGATCTTGGCGCCGGTAGCGTACA
>JAPMLY010001982.1:0-24344 GCA_026401115.1 Tetraselmis chui | reverse complement strand
TCAAATTTGAGAGTACATAGTGTCCAATGTATGACGGGGTTATATTGTTTTAGAAACATAAGTCCCGGAACAAAATGGAAATAAGGTTGCAATTTTGTAACGATAAATTTAGTGGTAACCGGGATACTACAGAAATTGAAGTCAAGCGTGAATGATTGGGATGCGAGGGAAATACGTCCGTCCGCCATGACGATACGAGTTTTGTTTTCCAAAGGGAAACTACGAATGTGGTGTTGTCGTACAAAGTTTTGATCGATGAAATTCGAAGGAGTGTCGGAATCGAGTAATGATGTTGGGGGTTACGTTGGAGTAAGATGTGAGCGTGGGTTTGAGCTGCAGCAAATCATTTTCAGTACGGAACGTAGTGTATAGTTTCTTAGTAAGGATCCGAGGCTGGTGTAATCTTGTGACACATAGTTTTGGCGTATAGACGGCACGCTGAGATTCGGAGTGGAGGGCTTTCAAGCGTTCAGAACGACATGCGTCATCCCAAACATCGGCTTGGGGTTCTTCGACAATATGATTGGCAAGTTAGATATAGACGGGCCACTGAGGGCGGCCGATCGGAGCGGAGTCGATGGGTTAAGCTGTTGTATGAAAAATGGAAGTGCCGGCGGAGTGCGTATGAATACGTTTATACCTACTTGAAATGGATTGCCAGAATTTGCCGGTCGGTGAGTGCAAGCGGGCGGGAAGCACGGTGAGTGCTCGGGTGTCAAAGGGGAGGCTTGGCGTTGGAGTTCGAAATGCTTTAAAATTGGCATGGCTGTCTCGTAGAAAAAAGGGTTAGCAAAATCCGTCAGGCATGTGGCAATAGCATATGTGAATGGATGGGAGGCAAAGCAATAGCTAGGACAGACGCTCTTGCTTTGAGATGCTAAGCAGAAGCGCAGGCATCAAAGGTATCTAGCCGTATTGTTTGTTCAATCGCGAAAACTCGGAACGGTCAAACATCACCGAGGCATTGGAACATCCAGAGGGGCGGGGCGAGTAATTTGAAATAATTTCGGCATAACAACACCTTTTGCGTCGATATCTTGACAGTCGCTTCGCGGATGTCATGAGCAGACCGGTGCGTTAAATGTTGTTGTGCGTCAGCGGGAGTAGTAGAGTAAGTCTACTCCGTTTGTTGTTTAGGCGGGGTGGTAGCAGCGGTGTTAAGTTCATGTTCAATGGCAATAGCGTGGATAGCGGGTGGATCGACCAAGTCGGTTATGTGGGTAGACCTCTAGTCCATCAAGGGCGCAGTTGATCCGTCGGATAAATTGGGGAAGCCTATAATCCCAACGTAAACCGCACCGTAGATCTTTAACTTGGTACTTCTGTTAAGCCCGCCTACTACGCAGTCACCGGGGCAGCTGGTAGCGGTGCGAAGGGGTCGCGTCTGCGCTGACATTAACTCATTGTTACGAGGAGGTGTTAGTTGAAAAGCAGCAGCCTTACCGTCTAGGCTGAGTCTGTTCAATCATGTTACCGCGTTAGTGGTCGCAACCTTACTGTGCCAAGCTTGTTTGTCGATGTCAGATTTGGGTGGGGAGAGAATGATAGAGTGGCTCACTGGGGAGCAGCCGTCACAACGGCCTTTGTAGCGATACTAGCCGGCAGGACTTGCACCATGTTTAGAGGGTCGCTGGGTGAGGGGGAGGGGGGTTTAGTGCTAGTGTACGGACACTATGATTTTCAAAATCAGCAGTTGTCGTAAAGGGCTTCCCGACAGCTGCTGATCACGCGGATCGCAGACGCCGGTACCTTGTTTAGCCCCCTACCGTGCCATGACTGGCACGGATACAAGGTTACCAACGCCCAATGCGTAGAGGTAAAGGTAGGTGCCGACGGGCCTGCGAGCGCACCCCCCTCCTGGGCCGCCGCCGCGGCGCCGCCGGCGGGCGCCGGTTTACATCGTTGCTGCTGCTGCTGCTGCTTGTATAGCTGTCGTTGTTCGTCTTTGTCATTTTATGCTTATGCTTCAACCTCTCAAATTGTTGGTGCTATTTTTGTTGTTGTTACTGCACGCACACAAAGATATAGACACACACACACACACACACACACACACGCACACACACAGGCGCACACACACAGGCGCGCACACGCACGTACACACACACACACACACACACACACACACACACACACATAAAGAGACACTCACACACAGAAAGACTTACATACTTACAAAAGCACACACACGCACACACACACACGCACACACACACACACACACACACACACACACACACACACACACACACACACACACACACACACACACACACACACACACACACACACACACGCACGCACACACAGGCACGCGCGCACGCGCGCGCGCGCGCCCCCACGCACGCACGGGTATTATAGAAACGCCGACAGGCAAAATACTCATGTGGTTTGTATTGTTGCTACTAATGATCCTACTTTCGTAGCTATCGTTGTTCTTGATTATATTATACTTGTACTTAAACATTATCTTTGCTGTTGTTGTTAATGGTATTGGTGTAATTTTTTGTGCACCTGCTATTGTTGCTAATGTTTGCGCATTTGATTCTTTTTCTAACCGGTGCTACGTTTGCTTGTGGCGATGAATTTGCTAGTTTAGTTTTTTTGTGATACTTTTGCTGCTATTGCTATAGAATGAAGTAATCATGTTCGATGTGGTTGCGCCTCCCACTATCGGGCCCTCGCAACAACTGCTATCTGTCGACCTAGCACGTAGACGCGCTCATGTACTGGCAAATGACGGTATCGAGTATTCTATTCGAGTAGAAAGAATAATTACATGTAAGTTGTTAAGCACAGCTTCCAGGAATTATATTTCGGGGCCGACAGTGCACCGATGTACGTCGGGGAGATTCATATTGCCACGTTATCTATCATCGCGTAGATTTTCTTTTCTAACAAAGCCTCCTCCCGTGGTCCGCAAGGGCTTTGCCGCGTCACTGGTATGGGTCCGTCCGCTGCTAGGCAGGTGAAAGGGATAGCGGTTCAGGCTTCACGGGCTTGGTAGTCGGCACAAGAATAAAAAAACCAGGTAAATCGCGCGGTAGGTGCTCCGCTCATGCGCCCCGGAAGACGGTCCCTAACACCCTTATTTCGTGTTAGTGCGATAGCGCTGACTCCTTGTCACATGGATAGGAGTGGTTGTTGACGCCCGTAACGCCTTTAAGGCGGCGGGGTACTTCTATAGCCGGTTGTGCGTGCCACATGCGGTATCGGTATGAAGACAAGTTCATCTAGATGATTCGTCTTTCTTCCGACCGTCATCACATGCTCTATATTCCACCAAATAACACGTGCTATACCTAAATTGATTTCTATGTAAGTCTAGTTTCAGGGGAATGTTTTTGGAGGTTTGGTTTGAATCTAGCGAAACTTGACAGGTGGATACGTGAAGGCACCTTGAGTGTCGCCAAAGAGTGCCCGGAAGATCGTTGTGAAGAATGTACACATCTAAGTAGACGAGGAGTCACTGGACTGGCACGACCATGTATAATTTATGGCATCACTGAAGCGAACGATTGAGAGAAAGGACCAATACTCATGGCCTTGGTGCATGTTATCTTTCCTTTCTTTATGGGTGGATTCCACAACTTTTTTTATTAATTCCATTTCAAATACTCATCCTTTATGTTGATGAGATCCGCGATGAAGAACACTTGTATGATCAGAGCATGGTCAAGTGACGACAAATGCAAATCGGGTTTAAGGTTTGAACGGAGGGTTACAAAAGAAGTGCCGGATGCAAGCACGCATCCGTGTCTATGCACTAGGCGTGCGGTGCGCAATATCCGCAATGCGTACGTGCCAATGCATGCTATGGGTGTTGATGTACTATGATAGCCTCTCTAGATCAATCACGGTCTTATTCATGGAGGTGAGTGGCTAACCCGTGTGTTGTGTCCACATGCAGTTTTGTAAGAGCATGGTGTACTTGGGTTCAAGGAGTGCGTTAGTCAGCATGTCATCGAGCATCCCCGTCGTCGGAATGGAGATAACGGCGGTGGTGCGAGGATCCGCCATTTTATGATATAGTGGTTTTAAATGTCAATGCGCGAAGTTCTGTGAGACTCCATCCATTTGTTGCCGAGCTTCACAGCACTTTCGTTGTCATCATACGCGATGACGAGTCTTTGCTAACACAAGTGAAAATCGTTCAAAAGCTGGTGGAATTGAAATGCACTTTGTGCCGCCCGGTTTAGTGCGACACATTCCGCTTCAATTATGGAGATAGGAACGGCGTATTGCTTAGGTGTCCAACTGGCCGCACCGCCGTTGACCATTATGACTACCTCTCATGAAGAGGAGCGGCGTATGGTAGTGTTGGCTGGTCATTCCGAGCATGTATAGACGATGCGTGTCCGGCGGAGGTGTGGCGCACACGAGCCATCGTGATGCCAACGGATATGGTTCCATTGAGGTAGCGGAGGAGGCGCTTATGCTGCATCATGTGGAACTGCATAGGACATGCCTGGTGGTTTTTTTGTTGCTTATGGGGAAGGTGATGTCCGGGCGAGGAGTCCACAAATTAAAAAAAAACACAACAATAGCAGCTAACGGGACCGGTTGGTGTCTCTCGCTCCCCATGTTTACGCCCCCTTCATGAGGAGTTTTCCCCTGAGGATAAGACCATGTACTCTTTGTCTAGGTATAATCGGCGACGCGCAGTACATCAATACGTGCCGTTGCTCCTCGGGGGCTGCATAATTGTACTCATTCCTCAGAAATTGACATAACCCCCGCATAAGCCGCAGCAATGTTATAGATCAGCATAAAGAAATCCACAAGTCAAACATACAAAATATATCCGTTGGTAGACTCTCACGTTCGCTGCCTGTTCCCGCCGAGACGAGGCGGTGGCCAACCGAAGCTTGTAAGCAGTTGAGTCGCAGGTAGGCCAACCTAAATTTTCTTCCGTGGGAGTCCGGTCGCGCCGGAGAGGATAGGGGAAAGGCTCACAAGAAATCCGTCCTCTCGCGTTCGCTCGTTGATCTTGCCGTTGACTCGACGACTTCGTCTCGAGTCGTCGCCGCGGGGGAGTCCAAACTTAGGCATTGGCTGAATCCATAATAGGCGACGAGGCGGGCCTTGAAGCGATTGATCGAGCCATCAAGATTGGACTTGACCTTGAAAATCCATTTGTTGCTAATACTATGTCGACCCAATGGGAGATGGTCCATGTGGAAAGTCCCTTTGGTGTGGAGTGATCGCAATTTAGAGCATGTCGCAGCCTTCCGTTCAACGGCGTACTTGCTCGTGACAACGCGTTTGAAGTCCACATGCACCGGAATATGTAAAGCTGGCGGGTATATGACCGGTGAGGAAGGTGGAGTCGGCGAAGGAAGGTGGAGTCGGTGGAGAAGATGCTCGAGGAGATGACTTGCGAAATGTGTACAATACTATATCGGCGCACTAGACTTGGGTTGCGCCTACGAAGAGAGAGATGTCCTCGTGTTTGGGGGCAAGGAGGCCGGGCTCCGGTGGTGCATCGTCACCAATCGCGTCGACGAGGGTTGCGAAACGATTAGTTGTTTGCAGTGCGTGAATTGGGGAGGCGTGATGTGTTGTGCTAAAGGCACAAGTGTAGTTGGTGGAGCATCAATGAGGGAGGCGGGTGGGGTTTCATCTGATGGAGTAGGTGGGGTTTGAGGGGCATTACGGGGGAAGGCGGATGCTGGTGTGTATTATAGGGTAGGGCCGGGGTGCTCTCGACGAAGGCCATATGTACTGTAAGGCCACGTTAGTTGTCATGTGGTGAGACTTTGCACACAATAGCTATGGCTATCATCTCACTAGCCGATCAACATGATGCGCATTGCTTTAGGCGAGAATTTTTCCCGTTGTTGTCAATACGAAGGTATGAGGAGTAGCCAAAAAGGTATGAGGTGCTTGAGATCGGCTTTTTTGTTGAAAGATAGTGTGCGGGGAACCCATCTTGTCCCGCTTGAGGCAGCTCGAATGGGCAGGCGATTGCGGAGGTAGACGGCCATCCGCACGGCAGGTCCCCAGTGGTGGATGGAGCATTGCAATGGCGGATCCTGCCGGTGGCAAAGCGTGCGAGTGTGTTCCATTGGCGTTCCATCTTGACGAGTTGGTGGTAGTTGTAAGGGGCAGTGTACTAGTAGAGATATCCGAGGGATTCTACCATGGGTATATGAGGAGTCAAGGTAGTTAGGGTCGCCATCAAATTTGATGGTGCGGGCGAAGCTCGTCTAGGTAGTGGCAATATTTTGTGCAGCGTGTACCGCTGGCGCTCTAGCCACTCGACGTGTGCGTAATGGAGGGGTGTGAGTCGCCGTTACAAAATAAGGGCCCAAAACCTATGGTCAAGTGAGAACATGTGCATACCAATGATGGGTTGCGGAGTGAACAGAGGGTTGCAGAAGAAGTGCCGGATACGAGCCTCCATCCGTTTACATACTCAAGGCGTGCAGTCCGCACTGATACGGGTACCGAGGTACAATGATCACTTTGTAGTACTTGCAAGTACGTTCAACATTGCAAGTATATTGTTGCGTGCACATCATGTCATGCATCATGATAATGCACATGGTGCATGATACGTTGGACACATCCACCTATATTACACGTCCTACCTCAGATGAACCGTTTGTGGCCAGTCGGGTAGGCGCGGGCTATTTGTGCACAGACTAGCCCACAATGTAATGCTCAATTTGCTCCGAAGCCAGTGGTGGAAGTGCCTCCATCATCCCCACCTGCACGCATCATCAATTTCAATGCCCACAGGACCATTTCAGCGTGCAGGGTACAGGCTCGCCAAAACCAAAGGAAAATCTGCGAAGAGCGTTTACGCTATAACCAAGCGCTGGCTGCACATAGCCCCATAACCACCTAGGATATCCGTCACGCCTAGAATATCTACCACCAATGGCATTGGAGTCACGATGCTAAATTTTCGACCCTAGACACACCCATCTCCCAGAGGTCTCCCACGTGCACGGACGCGCCTGAATCAGCTTCGGTCGCGGGCCTTAATTAGCCTTCCACGCTGGCTGCGTCTGGGGCCGGATTCATCACCGCCCTCAGATGGGCGGTCCCCTGGCTTGGCATGATCTGGTGCCGCAGCTTCCTCTTTCCTTTGCCTGACAATATTTTTCGTCTGGCGGAACGCAGAGAGCATCGTAGGTTGGCGAAGACTTGGGCCAGAGGGTTTGGGCTGCCTCAAAACCGCCCCCGCAGTACCCTGGGACTTGTCCTCTGACATGGCTTGGCACGGGATTGCCGAATCGTGGAAAATGGCCTGCTCGACCTCCTGCCCATCGCCTGTTCGTTGGATGCGGTGACTGTGGCAGACCGAAACGGTGGATACCCATCCTGGGAAGCGGCATGGTGGCTGCCACCCTGTTTTCATGAAAGTGTACGCTGAGAACTTTCGCCCGCTGCCAGACATGGACACTGAGGTAGTTGCTACAAGCTGAACGTCTCCAAAACCTAGACTGGCCATAAACTCCGGAGGATCTTTGGCTCGGAGCGTCCGTTGCACAACAGTTACCGATCCCATTGTGCTGGATGACTGGAACAGGCGGCCAAAAGCAGTTCTGGCGTCGGAACACACGCCCTCCCAAAAGCTGTACCCGTGAGTGGCAGGATCGAGGGTGACCACATTCTCGATTGCCGCACACAGCACCACCGGAGCAGTTCTGACAGCGCTGCTGAACGAGGATCCTGTAGAGGACTCCCATTTTCGCACTTCTTCCAGTGTGCGCTTCCCAAACGCGTCTGCCTTGTCGCACTTCACCTGATCAAACTCAATACCATAGGCATGCGCGACCTTGTGCGATAGGTAAGCGTGGAGCAGTGGGCGCGCCAATCCAGCCCCGACGTCGACCAAAATGCTGTCCTCGCACAGGCAGCTGTGCAGCGCCATGGCGTCCAGGATATGTTGGGTTCCGGTTTGCGTAATGCTCCCGTACAAGCCCTCCACACCCTCCCCGCCGCCCAGCTTGTTCTCCATAGACTGCATGACCGAGTAGAGCTTGCCCAGCACTTTCAGGTTGTTCTTCCTAACCGCTGGGTGCGGCAACCACAGGAGCAGCGTGAAACGAGAGTGCGGATCCGGATCCTGGCCCGATCTTGAGAGGCCAACCAGTTCAAACATGACGCCCAACTCTATTAGACTCACAGCAAACGTAACTACAGCTGTAATCGCCCGTCGCCTACCCCACCACAAGCTAATACGGCCGAGAAACAACTGAATTCGCTGATCCAATGATTGCAACCCGAATGTTTATTCGTCATGAAGAATACACTGCAAGACGTTTCACATATTTGAAGGTAAGTATTGGAACCCACCCAGAAGATCTTCTAGTGTTCGCTTGCGCTTCTCCTGCCGAGGGGCCTCCTCCCCTTTCTCCACCGGCGTTGTATTGGCTGCTGCAGGTATTGATGCCGCTGCGGGAGCAGGAGTGACTCGCTTCTTCCCACTACTGCCCCCTATAGTTCCCAGATCAACAACGTTTGCTGCCGGGGCAGCACCACCACCCAGGCCTCCGAACTGGGCGAAGGCATTCTGTAGAAGGAACACAGAGAGGGCCCACAGCACAAGTCACTATAATCCCTACACATAACATGCACATCAAGCACTCATCGAGTCAGTTGCTATTTTTACCTTTATGAGCTCTTTGGTGGTCGCATTTTGAGCAATAACCTCCTTGAGCTCCACCTCCTTGTCTCGCAGATCATCTAGAACACCCTGAATGTCCTCCGCAGGGTTGTCCGCGGCCTTCTCCTCAACATTACCTTCAGGGACTGTCATTGTCATTTTCATGGAATTCAGATACTCGCTACAACTAAGATCACGAAAACTCCACAATGGATGAATGTTCTAATGCGAGCGGTAAACCCCATACCTAAGTTCTTTAACTCATCCAGCTTCGACTCCATGAGCTTCAGAGCTTCTTGGCAGTGCGTCAGACCAACTTCTGGCTCGTCCATAAACTGAAGGGCCAGCGCCATTTTGAAATGTAAGGATGCCAGACGCCGATCGCATGCCTGGCACATGGAGCAAAGCACGTACAATCACTGCCATATTTTAAATTATTTCCAATAAAAAAGCCTCAGCGCATAGACGAAACAAAAACCGTCTAGGCAGTGAAGTTGAAATACGCACAGGCAATAGCTCCACAAACATCGCCAAAGCCGCTTTAAAATCAGTCATGCACGTCTCGTAATCCTCCTTTTCCATGCTAAGATCTGCCAAACGCTCGTGCACCTCTGTGGACATTGTTGGAGCAGAACCACAAGCAGTCACGTCCAGGGTGAATGTTCCCATGCCATGAGTTCTTATGAGAGTGTTAAACACGGCGGGATGAAAACAACCGGACGTGCATACCTGCAAGGGAGAGCCTCTGCTCATCGGTAAGTTTTTGCAAATTGTTGTTGTAAATGAGCTTTGCTGTCTCCAGATTCTCCCACGCTAATTCCATGTCAGTCTTCTCGCTGTCGTCGTCCTCTCCCCCGTCAGCGTCACCCTCCTCAGTTCCGTTGCCCTCCTCAACTTCCCCCACATCCGCGTCCGGCATTGGCACCTTGCCTTTTCCCCTGTCGTCTATGGTCACATTTTGTTCTTCTGACGGTGCTGTTTCCTGAAGCAGGGAGGAAGACGATAAGGTGGGGGGAGGGGGTTAGTATAGAGAGTTCCAGAGCTCAGCAAAACCTAGTGCCAAGTAGGGGCAGCATACATACGTATCCAGCCATGGCACCGTCGCGCTGCTTGGCCGCATCTTGCATGGGCGCTCCCAGGAAATCCGCTTCGTCCTGAGCTTTGTAGAAAAGGCACGAGCCATACTTGAAATAGGCCGAAGCGCACTCCAGGCCCAGGTCTAAAAGGGAGCGCAAAGAACGAGCAGGTGCACATCCGGGCGGCTCAGAAAATCTACCGGGTATACCGGATGGGGCAGTCACCAGGTTTGCTGAAAAGCTGAACGGAGTCCCGGAGTCTGGTCTGATCACGGCGCCGTGTATCGCGGCCTTACCTCCATAAAGTTCGATCCGTGCCTGTAGGACTTCGAAGAACAGCTCGACAGCGTCGTCAATCTCGTTCCTCTGTGTCAGGAAGTGGGCAAAGTAAATTGTAAGCGGCACGGCTGTCAAGAACGGACGGAGTCCCGCCCTCCTCCTTTCGGAAAGATCCGTGCTATCACGAGGACGCTTTTAGATCAGTAAAGCTAGAAGAGGGACATCCAAGTATCACAAAGAATTTCGAAATTCAAAAACAGCAGAGGAGCTAGGTCCGCGAGACACCCGCCACCTCACGAGCGCTCTGATCAAGTTAAATACAGCCAACATAGTCAGCTAATTATACATACTGTATTTGGGATAATGTTCCGCAACGCACAAGAGGGAGGGGGGGTGAGTGGGTAACAAGGTGACGATGTGCTACCGGGACGTACCTTGATGCAGCAAGTCCCTTCGTCAAACTTGACCACGAGCTCCGCTTCCCTTGCCTCCAGGTCTTCCGCCGTCAGTGAAGCCGACGTCACGGCCATACTGGAGGATGCCATGCTCGTTTCTTTTTTTTGCTCAAAGCGTTAATCGTGCTTTTCGCGTTGACGGTTTTGCAGACAAGACATGTCCACCGACAGGTCGAAACGCCCGGTAACGAAGATATCGGGGCGCTGCGGTCGGCAACGCCCAGCACCTCCGCAGAACAGCGGCGGTGCGGCGTCATGTTGCCTGATTCGAACTACTCGATTTAGCGACTGGGAGTCAGATTATGCCAAAGATGACAGCTTGCTTACATTTTGGATAAACAGGCACTAAAACACCTATTCAGAGGTGTTATTTCTATTCAGCGCTTGATCAGGGAAGGGTGGGTGGGTTGCGCGAGCCGAATGGGCGAGCGCAAAGGCAGAAGGTGGCTGCTACCAGCTAGAGGAGCTGCTTTATAGGTAAAGCAGGTGGGCGTCCGCCGCGGACAATTTACTACGCTTGTGACGCTTTGTCTCCGCGCGTTGCCTTAGGCGGACTCAACATGGTACGTTTACTAACCGTTAAACCCCAATATTTTACCAATATAAGAATTTAGCGACTGGGAGTCAGATTATGCCATTGAGATAGACTGAAGGTCTGCATAGGCTACTAATCCGGGGGTTTGGCGACGAGCCAGCCAAAAAATAGCCAGGCCGCCGGGGTTTCGCTCATGGTGGGGTCGATGTACTTGCCGGTGACGACGTCGCTGGTTTTCGACCAACCACCCATGTAGCGGATTTTGGTAAGGGGTGCGCCGATGCATGCGGCTGCGGACGCCGCGCCTTTACGTAGGCTATGCGATGTCCACTTGAATTGCGTGGGGGGTGCAGCGCCGATGGTGTTGCACGCCTCACGAATCCACTCGGTGATGGTACCGGCCGTCCACGTGTGTGGCTGGTCCTCGGGCGTGACGGCCCAAAAAGCAGTTGGTCCGGATCCAGTGCCGAGGATGTTGCAGTAACTGGTGCGTCCAGCGGTAAAGGCCTCCAGGAGGTCCGCGAGTAGCGGTACTGCAGTAATAGGGAGTTGCAGGAGCGGTTTATCGGCCGCGGTCCTACGCTGGTCTCCCTTTGCTTTTTGTACAAATAACAGTATGTTACCGCCCGTTCGGTCGACCGCGATGTCGTCCATGTGGCAACGTACGCCGGTTTCTGCGCGGCAAAAATAGCAGTAGTTGGTGCAGACTGCGAGCATCGCGCGGAACGTCTTGATATGTACGAGGTTGTCCGGCTGCCAGGTGAGCGCGCGGTAGTGTCGATGGGCGAAGAGTAGCATCTGTTGTACGATGGGGGCTGGGAGCGGTACGCGAATGTCGGGGGCGGTGATGGGCTGCTGCTGCATGGCGAGCCCCCGACGTGCGTCCGTGAGAAGGGGTCCTAGCGCCACTGGCTCCTTCAGGTGGTCGCGAAAGAACTTATTTATGGCTGAGAAGTAGGGTTGGAGGCTGTTGGCTGCGATGGTTCCGGATCGGGCGAGCCAAGCTGTAAATCGAAGCATGTCGGGCGCGGTCGCCTCGAGGGGTGTGATTCCTTCCTCGTTGCAGAAAACAGTAAAACGGCGCATACCGGTGCCATAGTTGTTGTAGGTGGTGGGGGCGAGGGAGCCGGTGAGAAGGTCGAGCACGAGGTCGCCCAAGTCGTCCGTGCCGACGAGTGTGCCGACATGGTTGCGCATCGAGGCGTGCCACGGTGCGTGGGCCGCAGGTTCGACGAGTCGGTATTTTACGGGTGCGGCTTGGTAGTCGGTGTCCGCGGATGTCCGGTCGTGCCGCGGTCTTGTCGAGGACGTCCGGGTGGTCGGTGTTGGGTGGAGTGTACCACGTGTTCGGTAGAGCCAAGACGGGGCGGTACGTGGAAAGCCGTGACGCTCCAGCCGGGCGGTCCGACGCCCTCGTATGCTCCGCGCTTGCCCGGAAAGAATAAATCTCGGGAGGGGGGTTACAGGATCTGTTCGTCGGAAAATTCGCTTAGTAGTTGGTACCACTGTTTGGCGGGCCAATAAGGCGCGATGACTGTTGCTTCGGCCCCGGATTGGCGTAACTTCTGGACGAGGTCTGGGAGTAGCGTCCAAGGTGGGTTGCACCAATTGGTCTCTGCTGTCCAGCGGTTGTCGGGTAGATGGAGGCAGTCCACGGCTTCGGAGGTGGGGTCTCGCCAGCGGGCGTTGTAGCGGGGAAGCTGCGTATTGCCCTGCGTGGCAAACCTGTCGATGGAGTGGGGGCCCCACAGGGAATTCAGGTAAGTGAAGATGCGGGGGTTGAGTTGCCAGTCGTCCCGGTCGGTTTCGCGGCTCAGTCTGTCGGCCCAGACGTTGGCTTCGGAGCGAATATACCGCGCGCGGATGCTGATGTCGTTGGTGTCGATGAGTTCCCACAGTTTGCGCAGTTCGTCCATCATAGCTGGGGACCTCGAAGTTAGGTGACTGAGGACTGCCACCACTGCTTGGTTGTCCTCGTGCAGGAGGACTTTGCGGCCGCGCAAGAGGGGCAAGAACGAAAGGACGGCGAGTCGCACGGCCTTTAATTCCTTCCAGGTGATGTGTTGTTGCTGGTCTGTCGCTGCCCAGAAACCTCGGGCTTCCAACTGTTCGTTTAATACAGCTCCCCAGCCGTAACATGAGCTGTCGCAGTGCAGGTAGGCGGTCTCGATGGGGGAGAATATGGAGCGGCCGTTGTTGGCGGAGGGGACTTGCGTCCACCATTGGAGGTCTCGTCGCAACTGGTAGGTGAGTTTCACCCGGCCTCCCCATCCCGTGCGCGTAGCGAGGACGTCGTGTAGTTCGAGGAGGTAGAATCGGGCTGCTGGAATGGCGAGGTACATGTACTGTGCTTTTCCGGCGAGCACCGCGAGCTGCCGGGCAGGGAGCCATCGTGCGTCGCGCGTAGAGCGTTGTAGGAGGGTCCGGGCTAAGGTAGCGATGGCCTGTAGTTTCGAAACAGGGGCTCGGGCCGTAGAGGTTGTGGTGTCGATTTGGAGGCCGAGGTGTTCGCAGATTTGCGTCGGCTCCCAGTGGCCTTTCTTGGGGTTGCGTCCTAGCCCGAGGCGGTCGAGTAGGCACGCGACGCGGTCTCGGAGTCGTAACGCTGCGTCTCTGCTGTCGGCAAAAAATAGGAAGTCGTCCATGTACGGGAGTAATCGGACACCCCGCCATCGAGAGTCGCGCAGATAGCGACGGGGCGGTGTAGGTCGTGTGGGCTGTTGTTGCGTAGCTAGACGGGGGTTGTGTACGGTGGGGTTGAGCAGTGGTTCGCGTAAGTGCCGGATAAAAACTTCAGTAAGCCGGCAAAAATAGTAACTGCTGCATTTCCAGCCCATCGGAAGCCCGGCGAGTCTGTACAGTGTTCCGCGATAATTTACCGTGAAGAAGGCTCTGTCCTCTTCCCGTATGCCAGGGTGTAGTAGCCGTCCGCTAGGTCGAAAGACACCATCCAGTCGCCGGCCCGTGTCACATTCTTGAGGTGCTTGAGTGTCTCGAAAGTTAGCTTGTGGTCTTTGCAGTACTTGTTAAGGGGGCGTAAGTCGATAATTAGTCGCCATTTGTTTTCGCCCGGTTTCGGGACTAAAAACATTCTGGAAACCCATCTGCTGCGCTGGCCTGGCTCCCAGGCGCCTGACTGCAGGAATCGGGGAAGCTCGGAGTCCATGAAGTCGAGTTGCTGTTTTGTTGCGTTCAGCATGGAGGTGCCGCTGTTGAAAGGTGGGGGTCGCCGGCCGCCAATGAAAGGTATGCGAACCCCGTGACGAATCCAACCTAGAACTTGTTCGCTCGCGCCTAATCGCTTCCACTCGGACGCTCTGTTCCGCACGCGGTGTCGCATGAAGTTGGAACGGCCGTTGCAGGACGTGGCGCGGCGGGTCACACCGTCAGGCGTTCTTGTCCGGGTTCTTGGTCTTCGTGTCTTTGGGGTCGGCGTTGTCTCTCGGTGGTGGCTTGGGCTTGGGTTGGGGTCGGGGGTTCGGTGTCGGTGTAGGCCGGTCGGGGGGGGGTCGGTCGGGAGTCTTGCGCGCGAAGGTAGCTCCCGCGGCGGCTTTGGCGCTAGCGAGTAATGAACACTCGAGGGTTTTGTCGATGAACGCTCGGTGTAGGTTGTCGTACTCGGAGGAGGCAACGTCCGGTCGCGGTTTGAGGAACCGCTCGTAGGCGAGTTCCGCGAAAACGCGGTCCGAATCGCTCGTCTCCCCTCCGCCCTTGGTGTGTCGGATGGTGGGGATATCGGAGAGGTAGCGGTGGGTGTCACACGTGAGCTTCCAGATTTGTGGGCCGTTGAGATGTCGGGGGGGTAGCTCGAGGCCGGGGGCAATGTAGGGTCCCCATAGCTCTGTGTCGATGTGGTAGTCCTCATCTGGCAGGGCTGCTGGGGTTACCGTCGTCGCTGGGGCTGGGGCCAGGGGTCGCACGGTGGGGTCGATCGAGGGTAGCTCGGTCGGCAGCTGGGCGCTGCGGGCGCCGTGCTCCGCAATTCCACCCTTCGGCGTGTCGAATACGCCGACGGGACTGGCTAGCTGTGTGCTGACTTGCTTAGCTGCTGCTAGTTGAGTGATGATGGTCGAGCTAAGCGTAGCCGTTAGTTCGGTAAAGGCTTGCTGAAAACGGCCATTTAGTCGCTCCTCTGAAGCGGCCGCGTTAGCGAGTAAGCGTTGCTCCTGTTCTTTGAATTCTACCGATGTAACAAATTCCGGCGCGTCGCGAATTTCGTCGTCGACTTGTCTGTCTGTAGCCATCGTATTTTCAAGCAGGGGAAACATCTCGGCCGTGGTAGACGCGGTCGAGGGTAAGCTGTCACCTTGCGCAGCTACGAGAGCTACGATGCCTGTTGCGCGAGCCGAATGGGCGAGCGCAAAGGCAGAAGGTGGCTGCTACCAGCTAGAGGAGCTGCTTTATAGGTAAAGCAGGTGGGCGTCCGCCGCGGACAATTTACTGCGCTTGTGACGCTTTGTCTCCGCGCGTTGCCTTAGGCGGACTCAACATGGTACGTTTACTAACCGTTAAACCCCAATATGTTACCAATATAAGAATAATGCGCTTCTGTACATACACTCCTCCACAAAAGTCTGGACAAAACTTCGCACCTTCGCAAGTAGAAAATGTAACTACGCGTCGAAAATCCACAGCGGCCTATTCTATTAATTTTATCTACACTCCCCCACAAAAGTCCGGACAATATTTTGCACCTTCGCAAGTAGAAAATGTAATCATGCGTAGATTTCATTGACAAATCTCCTGAAATCCTAGGCAATGCTATTGCGCGCAAAATGGGATGCGCCGACAACTACGAGGGGCGAATTCGAGCACTGCCGGGCTTGTGTACTTGGGGTTATCGCGCCCGCATCCGTGCGGCACGCTCTTTCAAACAGTCGCCGTGCTTGGTAGACGAAAAGAGTAACGGGCGCACAGCGCCGCAATATGAATGATTATGCGATGGTCGCGCAAGTATAATGCATAGGCGACGGAGGGAGGAGGCGTTGGGCAGGCCGCTGTGGGGAAAACGCACGAAATCGCGTATGTAGACTTACCACCGATATGCGCACACCCCAAGGGCAAGCCGCTTTCAGCCACAATGTTCAAGCGATTATAACTTCCTCAAATATTGTCAAAACCTTTTTTAACAGGTACGGTTAGACGCTTCTTTTCAATGTGCGTCGAATGCACTTACTCTTGAGTTCAAACACCCACAAATAGATTTGTTATGAATTATTTGAATTTAAGAATTATTCCGGCAAAGCTGAGCCGCAGTGCCAAGCAACACCCATCGAATTCGGCTCACCTCATGAGGCGATTTGTGCGGGGTTTGTCGATATACTATGTTTACCAATTCTTCATTCCTATTGCCCTCCGAGCCTAATTCCCGACGCGTGCCACGCGTGGGGCGGGTGTGGTTGGCACAAGCACATACCCAAGCATTCCAAACACCACCGTCAACGTGATGCGTCCTTAACGGCCAAGTTGGACCTCGCCCCTCCCCTAAGCCAATCGCCCTTGCATGTTTACAGCGTGCAGTGTTTATCCAAACCTGCGTCATGTGCGTTTTTGCTCGCTTGCTTTCCAAAAACATCACCCGTGCCAGCGGCGTGAATTTCCGTGCTCTATTCACACACCTGCAAACCAAACCTCGCGTATTGAACACGGCACCCACGCCTCCAAACCCCCTCCAAAAAGCCCCCAAAAATATGGTTATTATGTTGAACACACAGTAATAGGCAGCTTGGTATGAGCGCTTGAGCAATGCCCAAGCGTGGCGTTAAGAGTGACGTGTGTAGTTAAGACAATTTCTTGGGAATTTATGGGCTTAATTCGACAAACTTTACCGACAACACCCGCTTTAAGCTGAGGTATAACCACCCCGGATGACGGCTTACTGCTTGCTTCTCGGCTCTCCTACAATTGGGTGGTACTCGGGTATCGTCGTGCTTGACGTGGTGCGAGGGGAGCGTGTTCTTGACTAGCTTATGCTTAACATGATACATGTCCGGACGTTTGTGGAGGAGTGTATATATAGCGGTATTCCCATAAAGATAAAGAATAAATAAAAAATGTAAATAAAAATGATAACGCTAATAGTAAAATAGGGCTTTTCGCAGAGGGCGGGTGTTTAGCATGTAGGATTACTAGGGTTTAAGTGTACTATACCTCAATGAAAGGGCGGACCGAAACGCGCGGGGCGGCGGAGTCTTCTGCGTGTAGTGGAAGTAAGCAATACAAACTTATATTCCTCGGGCTTAGGCCTGTGGGAGTGTTTCGTCGGTTTTTCCTATTTCCTTGGTGGTTTCCATCACTGCTTTTTCGTGTGTTAGGAATCTTGAATTCGACTTGTATACCATTGGTGAGGGGGGGGGGGTGTTGATATTCTTACACCCGAGTACGCGACCGTAATTTCCACGACGACGCAGAATATCTCCATCAGCAGGGGTGCTGACACAGCAGGAAAACACACCTATCGTATCGTCGTCATCTAGTGTAATCTGTCATCACGCTGGATCACGCCAATCTGGACAAAATGAATACAATGTACGATATGAATGTGACCTGCCAACTGTCATCCATTGAACTACTTGTGGCGTCACCAACACCAGTAACAACAAGCACAGCAGCCAATAGCAGCACCAGTTCGCACAGCCTGTGAGACATCAGGTAATTCTTAGCTGTTTATCAGAGTTTAGACCCACTCAACTTTGGGTCTTGCAACCACTCTAATCTTGGTTCTCACCTTTCAGTCTCAGTCACTGCCACCTTCAACACAATTTCGTATTCAATTACAAATTCAATATAATTAACACGCAGATCGTAGTTGAGTTTCGAACTCACAAACGCCATATGAATTCCCAAGCACTATGGAACTTGAAGCCGATATGCACGGAAGGCTTATTACAGGACCACGCACTGCAAAGCATCTCAGGCTACTTAAACACAAAGGATATCTACAAAACATCTCATCCCACAGTGAGAGATTAAAGCTTCACGCTTGCAAACTGTGCGCATATCTCGGACGTCAAGGCCTCACTCCAAAAAACACTTTTCTGTCCACTTTCCACAATTACCATGTCGAAGGTGAAATAGCTCTGTGCTTGTAGCACTGCCTCATTCTACCTTGCTATGAACATACTGAATGTAGCGAGACATGCGGTTGCCTTCCAGCAAGAAACGCAGCACCCAATACGTAAGCCAGTGAAAGCCCCCGACTGCCAAGTAGTAAAGCACAACCGGTTGAAAGACGCGGTGAGGCTGATCATATTGAGATGTGCTGATCGCAGAGCCAACCATTCCCGCAGTCAGAACCGATAGAACGAACCTGGTGCTATGTAGCCATACCATGGGGGCGAGCTCCGTGAGCAGCTGCAGTAAACAAATGCCGAGCCTCAGGCCAAACATGCTGGCGAGGAAGTATGGCCAAGAGAAGGAAAAGAATGGCGGAGCTTGCGCGGACCACGCTGGGGCGAGCTTAGAGTGCATTGCAAGGCAAATTGATACGCTTGCCCACTGCATAGTCTCCAGATCGCCCCTTCGAATCGCCTTCCATCGATAACAGGAAAGAAGACAAACAAGAATGATAACTGCGAATGCCCGGTACGTATTTTGGGAAGTATATACAGATTTCTTCAACTGTGCCAAGAGAGGACACCACAGCTGTACTCCCTCCACAAAAAGCCACCACAAGCAGCCCATATTGTGGATAACCCAACGGCCATACGATCTCTGCACAGCGTCGTCAGTGAAGGACATGCTGGTGGAGACACTGAGACCATACCGAGCAGCTTGATAGAACACACGGTCAAAAGTCTTCTGTAGGAGTGCTTTGTGTGCCCAAGGGAACAGAACAAAGGCGACCATCCATATCACAACGTAAAGGACATTCCGCTCCGTTACCCAAGTAGCAGAGCGGGCGGCCTCCATGCCCACCAGGGTCAACAGAAGCAGAGACACGAGTAAGAGCATGGGCCACTCGGACAGTATCTGTGCAAAGTAAGCTCCAGGAAGCGGAGGTGCCCGAGGCTCCTCGATTGCTGCCGCATATTCACGGGAGGTTGTGTCAGAATGAAGAGTGGGGCGAGTGGACGAGGTGCCCGCGAATTTTGATGAGGCAGGTATGTCGACAGTGGCACTCGATGGGCCTTGGGAATGAAGATTACGCCCTACTTCAGCCATCACATCGCTCGGACAGTGGTTGACGAGGAGCTGGAGCAGCTTTGTGTCGGGGCAGCGGGCAGACCATTGCATTGCCGATATCATGCCAATATCTCTCCACTGTGACACATCCTCCAACAGACTGACATCTTGGAGAGCATCCAAAACCTGGGTCACAAAAACTATTCAGAGACACGCACACACGCCCGAGCAGTTGGATCGCACCCCAGCGCAACCTTAATGGGGTGCAAGTGCATAAAGCGATTTATGCACAGTACTCAATACACCTGATACTCACATTCGCAGCCATCACAGTCTGCCCGCACATGGCTGCATGGACCAGAAGCGGGGCACCCCCGAGTATGGCCCCCCTTAGCACTTCTTTCAGGCAGCCCCCAGCCTCAGCCTGATCACATATCTCCAACAGTGTCTCCTCCCACCCGTGGCGCACCGCCTGTACCAGCAGCCGAGCACAGCTGGCGCCGAACACCTGGCCATCAGCAGTTCCTCGGTCCCCTAAAATGGATAGGTCCTGGTCATCAAGTAACTGTGTCAGTGGCCGAGCGTAACTCATTGGCAGGGACAATTTCGGACTTGCAGACTGAATGGGAATTTCCCAAAACATTGACGGCAAGATAAACTGTGGCCCACTTTCAAAAAGCCCGCAACCTCTGCCCTGCGCCCATCCCGCCACAGGCGCCCCAAGTGCGGAGACACTTCATCTGCCAGCTCGAAATACTCCGTGATTGCCAACGGCACAGAACCCTTGAGAGGCCTCTGCCCACTTCCTTGCCAGACCACAATCTCAACCCACACGAGGCCGATATCCCCCACCGGCAAGCTGGGACACGTGGCATTCCTGTCGTCAGCCGTCTTCCGGTGTATATATCGTTTTACACACAAACGCATCACATCTGCAGCAGCCACTTCCACGCCCTTACCTGACAGTCAGCACTGTGTTGTTTGAACTGTCGTATGTCACCTCAAATACGGTCAGCTCGTGAAAATGTCCATTCAGCCGACACAGCCCCTCCACCTGCTCGACACAATATCTCCCTGCCAAAACCACATCCGCCTCTCCCCTCCCTGTCACGTGGGCATCCACTGCCACAATATCCAAGTCCTGGAATGGCTTAAGACCGAGTGTAGCGTTTCCGTCACGAATCTGGGCATGCCGCAAAACTGTGTCAGTAGCAGACAGTCCAAGAGTGCAGCAGACCAGACTCGGTGTAGCTATGCTCGGCACTCACATTGCCGAGTCTACGTACGTGAATTCTATAAGATACAGCTCTTCAACCTTATATGCTGAGGGACATGCAGAGATGGGTAGGAAATTGAAACGAGTGAACGAAGAGACTCACCGCAACTGAGCTGTCAGGCAAGGTAATGTCAGCATTCTTCAGCCATAATGGCATGGCATCCTTGCATGCCAGCAATGACTCTTCGAAGTTCGTCTTTGCGGCCAGGTACTCCTCCTCGTTTCTTAGCCAGAATTCGATAGACAGCTCGACACACCCCGGCCGGATGGCGCCATTAACCAAGTCGGGCACAACCTGCGCAATGCGCTTGTCAGCTGGGAACTACATAACTTTAAACGGCTGTATCGTCCGGGGGGTCGATTTACGTAATAAAGTACGTTATAACGTCGGCCTCCCATCTTTCACCACTATGCCCTAAGAATGACACCACACACTCTTAAAATACAATAGAGGTTGAAGCTCATATCCGCGAATAATCCTGTGTGTGTGTGTGTGTGTGTGTGTGTGTGTGTGTGTGTGTGTGTGTTGTGTGTGTGTGTGTGTGTTGTGTGCGTGTGTGTGTGAGAGAGAGAGAGAGAGAGAGAGAGCGAGATAGGGATTTAGGAAAAAAATAGGGAAAGGGATGAATGAACTTGTTTTGCGTGAGAATGTGTTAAGAATGCCAGATTTATATGTTGGGGACAGGGAAAACATATATAGTGTGCGCGAAAGAGAAAGATGGATGATTCATTTGTGCGAGAATGGGGATATGTACGAGAGAAAAGGAATGCGTATGTGCGAGATTGAGAAATCGAATGTGCGTCTGTGAGACAGATTGTTTGCTTGTCTGAGTGACAGATGTGTAAGCGTATGTGCGGGCAAGACATGGTGTGTTCCAGCCCTTTGCGAAAAAGATAATGAGATTTGGCGCGCGGACGCGTGCGTGCGTGTGTGTGTGCGCGCGCGAGAATGTGTGTGTGTGTGTGTGTGTGTGTTTGTTCGAGTGAGCGTGTATTAAATAACAAAAGTGCTTGAGAGATTGAGAGGTGGTGTGTGTATGTGCGTGTTTGTGTGTGTGTATGTGTGTGCTTGAGAGAGAGAGAGAGAGAGAGAGAGAGAGAGCAAGTGAGAGAGAGACCGAGAGGCGAGAGCGAGATAGAGAGGAAGACGGGGGGGGGGGGGGGGGGGGGGGGGGGGGGGGGGGGGGGGGGGGGGGGGGGGGGGGAGGGGTAAGTAGAAAGACAGCATAGATAAAGCACTATTATATACTTTGCCAAGTCATGGGGGCCTCTTTAAAGTGGGGTAAGTTCATAACGGCGTTATTTCAACCATTGTCATTTTACGTTTTAAACGTACGTTTTAACTTACCCCCTCCATCGTTACGTAGTTCCCAGCTTGTCAGGGCCATACACCTGACAACGAATGCCCCCTTTGGCGCGGTTCGCGAACAGGGAGCTCAAAAGGCACAGGTATGCAGGAATAAGGATTGGGTTGTTGCTCTTGGACATGCCTGCATCATAGAGACAAGGCTGGCCTGCATGTTCGGCGGCAAATCACCAGGAGTGCAGCCGAACAGCTTGAGCGAAACGTGGTAGACGTATGCTTTGGGGGCTGACTTCATCTGTGCCAGGCCAGACAGATTATTATGCTGGGCTAGGTCTTCTCTCTTCAGCCAGGCTACGTTTGACCGCGAGCTCGACCCACTGGGCCAATCCTACGAGCAAGCAATAAATCGATTATGTGCATGCACAAAATGAGAAGAATGTACATCGAGAGCTTGTGCATACATATATAATGTATGTATTCGCAAGTCTTTTCTGTTATTCTATTAGTCAGTCAGTCACATTTTAGGACACCAAACAGCTGAACAGACATTTGTAACTTGATGTACATTTGCAAACAAATAAACACACACACATCGACAGTATTGTCACCCTCAAATCCTCCCATGACCCAACAATCAAAATGCACGTGTCCCGGCCAAGACAAAGCACGAACGCCTACCATCAGCTCCCGCACCTGTTCTGCCATCTCAACCGTTGTTAAACCATTTCTCTTGAACAACGCGTCCAGCATGCACGTGCAGTCCACATTTCCATGACCGCCTTCCGTAAGCTGAGTGCATGGAGCACTCCTTGAAAAAGGAAGATCCGGCTGAGACAGCTTCCCATTGCTTGCAAATTCCGCGCTGAAGCTGCTCCTTTTGTAACTGGCAACACCAGGCTTTTTGTTGTAATGATTGTCATCATGTCCAGCAGTTCCCATGGGCTGCATTGACAGCACACTGCTGTGTGGAGCTCTCACACAGGCCGCCTCGTGCGACTCCGCAGAGGCCACCTGTGGCATGGCAGGTTTCATAGATGAAAGAGGAGCCACGGGCAGCTTGTGTGCTGCTGCGAGCGCACCGAACTCCCCACGCCTGTTCGATACGCATAACAATTCTCCGGAGCAGAGAGTCACTGTTGCTACTTTGTTCGGGGTCGAAGAACGGTAGCACCCGTCGTACTTGTTCAGAATCCTATCAGGAAGAGACGACGCAGCATCGCGAGGGAGGTTTGAAACTCGTTGATTCCCTACTGCAGGCGGTGTGAGTAATCGCTGCCAGTGAACATGCGCAGAAATGCGTATCCGCTTCTCTGAAAAATCGGAGCAAATAGCCTTCTCCCCAACTGTATCCCTGTAAGACAACAGCACCAAGCCTTGCTGCCTGCTCCTGACGGCAGGGTTTTCCAGCTTTACAGCGCCTTTCAGATTGGGAGCTACCACACCAGTGACTGCAACATCATGCCCACAAGCTGCCCCACTCTGTAGTGAATTGCGCCGCAAATATCGAAAATAAATATCAGTGAAAAATAGTCGCTAGGGTGGGGACTTATATCTACCTCATCTATCATTAGCTCATCGAGGAATGCTGCGAAATAATTGGCTGCCAAGCATTTGAAATATCTAATCGTCAAGCATATGTATGCGACAGAGCAGTGGAGTCAGAATATATACCAAGGTAGGTAAGCAAAATTAAAGTGCGAGCACCGTAATGTGGCATGTACAGGCAACAGTAGTTCCTCCTGCTACGACTGCCCCCTGCTGCAATAATGCGTGGCTCCACCTGGTGTGCCCAGTAGTCAGGTGGGTTCATCAGCACAGTTGTAGTATTGCAACCTCAGCAAATTCGGTCCGAGCGTTTCCTCATATACAAAGCAGCGCGATTTTTTATATGCCCTGCAGGTTCAACCTACCTTCTGGTCTTCTGACGTGCCAGGCTGTCTCGGCAGCCACGCTGGGCACCGTCAAATCTACCAAGCATGGGAAGCCGTGTGCACTGCGGGCAGAAGCGCATATTGCGCCCATCACAATCCTCTGCCATCGCACTTTGGTGCTCCCAGCACAGCTTAGTCCGGTGACTCTTGCTTATCACGGTTGGGTTCAGCGGTGTATCACAGGTAGCAACACGATATTGCCTTGCCTCACATCAAGGCACATGATCTTGGATGGCGGGGCCTGCTACGTTACAGAATGCATGGCATTATACATATGAGGCCGTGCATGTTAAAGCATACACGCATGAAGTGGCGGCGGCATGCTTGGAGAATGAACTGCTTATCATTTGTATGGAAGTAAGACATAGGCTTGATTTGACACAGTCACCTCATTGTCAGAGAGGCCTCTCACTGTGAATATATGTATGAGTTCAAGTCTGTTCGGTACTTACGTGTATGTAGCATACTCAAATATGAAGTCCTACACCCTAAACGCATCCGCAGCGAAAATATGGGGGAGCGAATTTGTTCATTGCAAACAGGATAATTGGCACGACATGGAGCAGATGGTAATAATGGTAACAAGCAATCATGATGATTGCCCTGCACGTAAGCGATTGTTCTGTTTAGCGTTATACCGCACAGCCGGTTACGAACATGAGACATATCATCGTTCGTTTGTATTATTTCGCAACCCGCCGCAGCCCATATATTGTTGTGTTGTGCACATGTGTGTTTTGTA